>CAXKVX010000370.1:0-234726 GCA_964058865.1 Eleocharis quinqueflora
CTTTCCGTCAAAAGGGAGAAAGACATACATAGCACACGCAGAGATTGAATATTTATATATATACTTAGATTCAGCTGAACTCAGTTGCCAACAAACACATTTTTAATCTTGTTTACAAGAAATATAAATATAACAACAGAAAGGGATGGCATACAAGTGGCATCACCAAAGATTAAATAAATGCATGAAATAATAAAATATTTCAAAAGGACTTCACTCGTTCACGCTTTAGACCTCGAAAACAAATCCATATATCAAGTTGCTCTTTATGAAAGGAACTTTATTATTTTTTTAATCGCGTATTTCTGAAAGAAAAATACAACTATTCTGATTCTGAACGCATTCATTTAATAATTCTTATTGAACTCTATTGTGTATTAATTTTCTCATTATTTGAAGTCGTATATACATGGTCATGTATGCAGGCACACATGACTTGTTCTTAAAATGAGAAAAAAAAAAGGAGAATTGTTATATCATTGTCAACGAACCTTCAAAAAAAAAAAAAGCATTGAGCTGTACTTCGAATATAAAAGAAAATAACCATGGCAAAGTCAAACAACAAAACTCCAAGTAATCCATTTTTTATTTTTATTTTCCCTATGCCTTATTCGAAATTTTATTTAAGGCTAACAAGAACAACAATAATGATAATAACAATGATATAACAATCAACAACCATAATACTCATAACTAATTTATTAAAGTTGGGAGGCTTAATTATATTTATCTGAAAAATAAGAGTAAAACTATGATGCTGTTAGAAGCATCAAAACTTCTCGTGTTCATAACTGAAAAATATCTTTTGTCACTTTTAAATTTTAATTTATCTTGTTCAATAAAAAAATTTATATCAAAATTTTGTAAGGAGCAAAAATTTCCACTTTTTTAAGTATCTATTTTGAATTTTGAAAGTGATCTAGTTTCATATATAAACATTGATCATTATATTATTATTTTGAAGTCACTTTCAAAAACTCAAAACGAATACTTAAGAAACTCTAAAAATAGAAATTTTGTCTCTTACAATATTTTGATATAAAGAAATTATTTAGCGCAGACATCCTCGTTGCTCCTAAAAGCACCGTAATTTTACTGAAAAAATAATTATAATTGGTTTCTACTCTTATGTATTATATATTCTTGTTTCCTTTCCAGAGTTTGCATTTTTCTAATGGTAGTAGGTAGGTATGTTTCCGGGACTTAATTCTGAAAACAAAAATAAGTTTCGAAGAAAGTTATAAAAAATATATTGAGACACCAACATAAATATGGATACAATGTAGTGACTAATTTCATACAATAATAAACCAGCTCATAAAAGAATTAGATAAAAAAAAATTAATAATTTGACAGAAATATTAAATTGTTTGATAACACAAGTCAACTCAAAAAAGAAAAAAAAAATAAACACAAACGAACTCAAATACATATAATTTATACTTATAAAGAAGAAGATAGAAAGTCAGCTATCTTTAGATTTTATAATTGCATTTCCTTTCAACTCAAGGCTTACCAGCCTCTTGTTCTCAAAAGTCAATAACAAAAACAAAATTAAAAACATCTAGATGCTTATCCGTTAATCATCATAATTAATATATCTTTGTAAGTAGTCATTATGTATCAATAAATGTGTTTAGTCAAAAGTTATATATATTTTTTTATTTTAAGCAGCTGGTAAGCATTTTTATACTATATTAGATACTCTGAACCTATGTTGCACGAGTGCGAGTGCTGATATCGTATCTGATACGATACAAGTGCAGCAACACAACAATTTAAAAAAATCAAAGATGCGGATGCAGTTATATATATTAAATTTTAATTAAAAATAATTTAATATATCAGAATATTATTTTTTAATATCGTAGAATAACATAAAATATAAACAATGATATAAGTGAATAGTTAACAATTTAGTAATTGACAAATTAATACCACCTGATAGAAGAGTCAGCATTAATAATTAACAAATATAGACACAAGAGCTCATTTAAAGCAGTGGGTGGAAGCATGAGGCATTTGGGGAAGCCCCCGATTCCTTCATGGAATCTTATGTGGCTGGAGAGTGGAGACGCACCCGCATGTCTTTGACCGAAAACTTTCCCTAAAAGAATCTCTAAGTTCATAGTTTATTGAGAGAAAATATATGATGCCATTTGTCTTGTCTCTTACAATGCTTTCACTGTCTGTGTTGGTGGATTTCACTCATGTGATGGATCCCATGTCCATAGGTGAGGGGACATCGTGGGTGGGGGGGCAAAGTTTGGAGTATTATGGCCATGTCCTTTTTTAGGGTTAACTTTGGAATGCAATGACAAGCTGAAATATGTTCCTTTTTACTAAATTGCAGCAGTGTTGGTGTCTTTTCAACTTTTTCTTTCACGGGCGGGAGCTTATCTTTCATTAACAGCTCTCTGACTTTTTGAGCTTTACCAGATAATCTAGCTTGGCTCTAAGCACAAAAGCACGGTGCTTTAAGACTAAGGCGTAGGGCAATGACCTTTTCAAAATGACTTGATCGAGAAGTTATAGCAGTTTTGTTAATTTTCCCAAGTATCTTGACAAATATTGAGTGAGAATAGAAAGAAAGAACGAAAACAATAGGCCCAATGAGTGAACGAGAAAAAAATAGGTGATTCACGAGGCGATCTGTATTGCGTCTTAGGTGTTGGGTTTGGGCCTTCTCTAGAGCCCAGCAATGGCGATCGAGTTCAGAGTTCATCACAAATCCTTGATCATGGCGATGCGCAGATCTAAGCGTCGATTCTCTATCAAGCGCTTAGAGATCTCGTGGCTTCGAATCGCGAACTAGTGTTTGTGATTCAGAATTCAATGTATGGCTTGTACAAAGATGCTATGATCTCTGAGAAGGTGGATCAAGTAACTACCCTAGCACCAAGCGTGCAGAAATCACCTGAATTGGGGACAAAATCAGTTAGAGACGATAAAAGGTTTTAACCTCCCTCTCGCTTCATATCTTTGTTAACCATTGCTATATGTGTCGTGAAAGATGTCATCACGCAAAAAGTTGCAGAAATCATCTTGTTTGCTTTGATTGTGGTGGCGTCGGGCACCGACGTGGCAGTGCAAGAGGAGATCGGAGGAGTTGAAGGTCGTAGTGCCAAAGCAGGACAAGGAGGAGATACCAATGAAGGTGACTAAAAGTGATTTGGGAATGTTTCTAACTGAGGTTCCTATACAAATGGTTGAGAAAAGCAATCTGGTCTTTGAGAAAATGTGTAGTGGTGCATACAAATCAGCAGTTTCCTCGTGATCGAGTGGAGGTGAGCTTGAAGCAATCTGCTCCAAACTTCTCATGGCTGATATCTGAGGTTGAAGGTTACAGACTCCTCGTTGAGGGTCCAAGATGGTGGAGGGATCGTGCGTTCCGTAATGGCTTGGTAAGGGTTGATAATGTCATCTTACGAACATGCCCCTGTGATCCTTCCTTCAAGAATGGTGATCGGTTGAGAAGCTATTGGGTAAGTGTTACCGAATTTCCTAGGAAGATGTGGTGTAGAAAAGAATTTGAGAGATTGAATGAGTCATTTGAGATAATTTTGGAAATTGATAGCAGTATCATTACCAAAATCTGATCTAAAAGAGGCAAAAAATTAAGATTGGGGTATGCAAAGAAAGAGACATACCAGAGTTTAAACAAGTTGTTTTTAGGAATGACAAGAATGAATATTGTTGGTCTAGAGTTTAATTTTTGTATGACAAATCAATTGATCAGAGAGGGGTGATAAGATGAAGAGAGAAAGAATTTTGGTACCTAAAGACCCCTCTGCTAATTAGAAAAATGAAAATGACTCAATTAGAAGGGGTGTGCATGAAAATGAGAATGGTGAGGAGGAAGAATGTTACCTAGAAGAAAACTATGATGATCTCTTGGGCAACAATGAGGATGAGGTTAGAGAGAGTGAGGAAGTAGAAGATATTGAGGTGATTGAAACACATGATGTGAGGAGGAGGGAGTGCTCCACAGTTGACAAATGCAAGGTTGTGGCAAAAAATGTTGTAGATGAAGTTGACTGGTTTAGGGTGATGGTGGTTCAATCTATTTTTGAAAGAGGGGAGCATTCAAAGCCTCAAGTAAATTTGGGGGTACAAGTTCAAGTGGAATTAGATGTTGAGAACGTGCATCCAACAATTGAGAATGAGGGCCTCTGAGGTGATTTGAGGATTGATAACAATGGGTACATGAAGTCATCTGAACATGAAGTACAAAATGTGACTCGGAATGATGAGATGGGCATGCTTGATGGACAGTCTAGATTAGCGTTGTCAAATGCATGAAATGATCACGCAAATACCCTCTTGCATCTTATGTTGCGTTTTAAGAGCGTAAGGATTTTCCTTGCGTCTTACGTCACGTTTAAGAAACTTTTCTTGTGTTTACGTTTGTGTTTAGTTAAGCGTAAGAAATGTTTAATTTTTTAACAATTAACGTGGTACTAACAATGCACAACAAAACCAAAAAATTAGGGAAAAAAAACTCTGAAAATTACAAAAATTTCATTTTAGAAATCAAGAGTATATTACATGTTCAATCCATTACAACTTCAAATTGCAATAATTTATAACTAACATGAAGCATAAGAGGAATCAATCCAGATTACAACATTTGTACTCAACCTAGCTCTCAAACTATCATAAACCATAAACCCTAAATGCTAAACCAATTCATCAGTGATAGAAAAAATTACATGTAAACTCACATCAACAACAAATAAAAAAATCAACACATAAGTACATAACATGTTAGCATTAAAATTAATTGTTTCATAACCAAAACATTAACTGTTACATGTAACATCAAACATTCATACAAATATTCAGCATTACAAATAAAAACCTCTTGTAAACCATATTCAATCAAAACAAAAAAACAGGAGTAACCCTATACAATCAAAACAAAAAACCTCTTGAGTCTCGAGATGTCTAAGGACTTCTGTCCCACTGGGCAGGCTTCCCTCATTCGAACACATCTTCATTGTTGTTTCGGTCATCATCCAACAAGTCCAACGCATTCCAATCAATTTCATCTGAGACTGAAATAGTTAGTGATAAACAAATTGTATTAGTTATGAACATGTTAGTGATAAAGAAAGTTCTTAGTAGTAGTTAGTGATAAATAAATTGTATTCCTTACTGTCAGATGGATGAGAGTCAAAGAACTCACATGGAGAGTCCCACAATTAATCCTCCCATTCAACATTGGCCTTCTTCTTCTTGTTTGTGCAAAACATCTTCTTCTTACGGCTGTTATCTGCCTTGTCCTTGGCCAATCAACCAAGCAACCAATCGAGGTCCTTAACCACGGACTCTAACTAGGGGTAAATGGTATTGTATTTGTGGATACGGCTTAGAAGGATGTGGACTACATGTCTTGATTTCTCTAGGGATATTTTTTTCAAAGAAAGATTAAATCAGTGAATATATCCTAAACACTAAATCCTAAATCCTAAATCAACTCATCAGTGAATATACCCTAAATCTTAACACAAAAAACCTAAATTTAACTGAATTTTGGACTAATAATTCACTAGTGCAATCATTTTAAATTTGATTAGTGAACTAATTTTGGTCTAATTGCAAAGCAATCATTTCCAATTTTGAACTAATAACAACTAATGAACTAAGAGAAAGTTCCGTTAAAATTATTTTGGACTAATGAACATTGAACATTGGAATTATTTTGAAATAATAACTAATAATGAACTAAGAGAAAACTTAAGAGAAAAGAAAGATGAAATTACCTTTAAGTTGGAGAGAGGGAGGTCTCGTCTTCTAAACAAAATAACAGATGGAGGAAGATGGAGATGCGACGTATTCTAGAAGCTGGAGACTTAAGAGGAAAACGAAAAGGCACTAGAAAAGCACCATAATTCTAAAAGGCGCTACTATATCACATTATTTAATTACTATCATGTAACTTTACTTCTCGGGGAGATTGATATTTTAATTGGTTTTTTTATTTTATAACTTTCCAAGAACGCTTACTGCTTAAGGAATGCGAATAGACGATGATTTACTAACTTATATAAGCATGATTTTATATACTTCATATAAACATCACGTAAGAAATGTTTAAAACGAAATGTAACGATTCACTTGCGTTTACGTTGCGTTTAACTAGACGTAATAAAAATTATTTTTGTCTTACGTTTCGTTTAACAAACGCAACAAAAATCTCTTGTGTTTAACATTGCAACATGGCGAAATGAAACATTAAAACGTGCAAAATACAATTCGTTGGCAGTCCTACTCTGAATTGGTGAAAGAAAGATTGCACTCTAAGGGTGGACTAAGGGATGATAAAAATGTGCACTTGAAGGTACCAGAGATTGAGATACAAAAGGGAGCAGGGTGAGAGGAAGGATAAACATACTGAAAATTTGTCATTTCAGGTGATAGAGGATCTTGGAGACAATGAAATAGGGGAAGTTGAGGCACTAGTGAGAGCTATGATTATTCATGAGCCCATTCTTGAGGCTCAACCAATCAATCAAGCCCCACATATCAGACAAAGTCTCAAGCATATGCTCAAGAATTCAGAGAACTGGGTCCTTGATAAGGTTGTGGCTCAGAAACTCAAGTATCTCCATCAACTGCATGATAATGGTATACATCCTCTCTCTAGATCTTTTTCATATAAAGAACTTACTAATGACCATGTTGTGGACTTGTTTATTTGGTTTGGACTTACCTTAGCAGATAGCATGCATAGAGTATAGCTAATGTACAATTTCTTAAAATACTTTCAAACTCACAATTTAACTCAGCTCTGTAGGAAATTGAATTCAAGTTGAAACATGGGGCTAAATTTAGTAAAAAAAGAAAAAGATAAAAGAGTACGATTAGACTTGATTCTTAATAGAGTTCAATCATTCATGTTTAAATGAAAGTTCTAAGTTAGAATATTAGAGGTGTCAATAAATTAACTAACAGAAGATTCTTAAAGGAGATTATATTAGATAATAAGATAAATATAGTAGGTATACAAGAGACAAAAAGGCCCAGGTGAGAAGAAGATTTATCAAGTTCTTTTTATGAAATGGCTTTGAATGGGGAGTGATTCCTTCATTAGGGGCATCTGGATGCATAATAGTGAGGGGTGAGATCATCACATTTTCAAATTTTAGGGCATTACAGGTCCAGATACTCTTTATATTTGCTTTTGAAAGATGAAACATACAATTTTGAATTTGGGGTCACTGTAGTCTATGGTCCTACCATTTATAATCAGAAGAGAACTTTTTTCATGAGTTGCAAAACGTATCTGATAGATGGAAAGGGCCTTGGCTTATACTGAAGGATTTCAATGCTCTGAGGTTTTCATATGAAAAGAATAATGCTAAATTCAATACTAATGGTGCTCAAATATTCAATCAAATGATTTCTAACTTGAACTTCATTGAATACGAGTTGTCTGGAAGGAAATACACTTGGTCAAACAAGAGGAGTCCTACTTGTTTGGCTCTACTTGACAGGTTCTTTGCAACTTATAATGGAATGACCATTATGGGTACATGGATTGCCAAGATAAATATAATCACAATGCCATTATTTTACAAACTAGATCCCCAAAGAACCAGAATAAGATATTTAGATATGATCACACATGATTTGATGCTGATGAGTACAAAAAAACTATTGCCTAGATGGTGGCATGAACATACTAGTGGTCCAGATAAAGCCACTATTTAGTGTATTAAAGTTAAAAAGATTAAGAAGGAAAATGAGAGGGTGGTCCAAAAATTACTATGGTGAAGTTAAAAGATTGAAGAAAGAACATTTAGCTAAGATAGACTTCGATTGCTTCAGGAAGATAATGACTGGACTGATACTAAATATATTGAATACCAAGACTCCCATCAAATCTTAGATAAAATGTTTGATAAGGAGCAACAGTACTGGTGCATTAGAACCAAATCTCAATGGTTGCTGACGGGAGATAACATTACCAGTTTCTTTCACAAGATAACTTCTCAATCTAAAAGTAAAATATTAATACAAGGTTTAAAGATAAATGGAGTTTGGCATACTAACAATGACACTATTGAATCTCATATGACATATTTCTACAAAAACTTATATAGCTATGCATTGGAGCAATGTGTAGAAATAAATGTTGATTTCTGGAGCGAGAATGATAAAATTCAAGCTTCAGAGACAAGGGGCTTGATTCAACCATTCACAGAACAAGAAATTCATGATGCCTTGTTCTCATTAGATGGTAGTAGTTCACCTGGCTCTAATGGGTTGAGCTTTGCATTTTATCAAAAACATTGGGAAGTGGTGAGACTAGACATCATTGCTCTTTTTCAAGATTTCTATAAAAATGAATTGAATGTCTCCAAATTAAATAGAGCAATGATTTGTTTACTTCCAAAGGTAGCTAGTCCAAAGGAGATAAAACAATATAGACCGATCTCATTGATCAACTGCAGTTATATACTGATTACAAAGGTGTTGACAAATAGGCTTGAACCTTTGATAAATTCATTAATTGATCACTCACAAGTTGCTTTCATGAAAAATAGGTTCATTTTAGATAATGTTGTGGGTGCAGTTGAGGTGATTCATTTTACCAAAATAAATAAAAAAACATGAAGGGTTGATTCCAAAAATTGATTTGGAAAAGGCATATGATAGGGTCAGTTGATCATTCTTGCTTGACATGCTTTACTCTAGGGGGTTCCAAAAAATAGATAGAATGGATCAAGAAACTACTCACAAGAGGGCAGATTTGTGTAAATATCAATGGCGCTCTCACACATTGTGTTGAAATCAAAAGGAGGCTGAAACAAGGAGATCCCTTATCTCCTATTTTATTCAATTTAGTTGCTGATGAATTAAACAATATGATTAAAAAGGCAAGGGGTCAGGGATTGGCAAGGGGATTAGGGCCTTCTCTAGATAATGGAAATCAAATTACTAACTTACATTATGCTGATGACACAATAATATTATGTGAAGATGATGAAAATGTGTTACATGTGATCAAATGGATATTTGTGGATTTTGAGGCCCTAACAGGTATGAGGGTTAATTATAACAAATGTCAAGCTTTTCCTATAAACTTGAAATATGATAAATCTCAGAGATTAGCATCTATATTTGGGTGTCATATTGGTTCGTGGCCTATGATCTTTCTGAGTATACCCACACATTGGAGGAAGACTAGAATTAAAGATTGGGACTTATTTCTGGAAAGATTTCACAAAAGACTCCAAGGTTGGCAAGGGGCATTACATATGGGGCAAAATAACTCTTACAAATAGTGTCTTGTCTGCTTTGCCCACGTATATGATGAGCTTTCATTTGATGCCCACAGGGGTTCGGAGAAATTATATTGTGAGGAAAAAGTTCATGTGGAACAGTGGCCATAGAAAGAGGTATTATTTGTGTAACTGGCAAGAGGTATGTAGAACACAAGAATTAAGGGGGCTATGTAAGTAGGCTTGGAGATTGAAGGACCAAGCTGCACAGGCTGGTGGACGGAGATAATTATAGCAAGATATGCCAACTCTACCAAAAAGAACATGTGGTCTCCTTTCTGAAAACCATTCAAGCCTTTAATCCAAATCATTGAGATCAATCGAACAGTCAAAATAGGAGATGATAAAGACACTTCATTTTGGTCTTGATATATGGTGTGGTCATGTTCCCTTTGAAGTGTTGTTTTCTGATATATTTGTAATATGTACTAATCAACAAGTTCCTGTGGGTGAGATTGTACATGAAAGAAGTCTTACACTACAATTCAGGAGGCACTTGTCACCAGTTCAACTAATACAATTCCAAGGGATGAGAAACATGGTAGAATTAAACCCCCTAATTGATGGTGTGCAAGATAAAGCTTACTGGCAAGATTCAGAAGCAAGCAAAGTTAAAAAATAATATCATTTACAAATGGATATCTAAAAGATATATCCCAAATTCTAATGATGATTGTATATGGGCATTAAATGTGCTACTGAAGATTAAAATCTTCTTATGGCTATTCAAGAGAAGGAAAATTATGGTTAAAGGCACATTGCAAAAGAGAGGGTGGCAAGGGATACTTCTTGTCTATATTGGTATAAGCATGAATTTTTAGATCATTTATTTTTTAAATGTAGGTTCACATCCAAAAATTTGGCAATGCGTGATGTTTATTCTTCAAATTCACATAATCCCTAAAACTATTGAGAAATTAGGGATCATATTATCAAACCAGAAAATACTACATTCAAATTGTTTTGCTCTAATTTGTATTATTGTTATTTGGACTATATAATTAGAGAGAAACAAATGTTGTTTTCAAGATACTGATCCAATTAGTGTTAAAAGATTTTGTTCTATTTGTTGAACTACTAGATAGGTTTGTGGTCAGGAGCAAAGAAAGAAGAAATGATGAATTGGCCGAAGAAAATGGAAGTTGTTCTCCTGGATGAGAATGCTTCACATGGATGCAGGTTGCATCTCGTCTCGTTAACAGCTTGAGCTGATAACAAACGAGTAATGAGATTTTGATGACACGAATGCAGACAAGCCACAAATTACCGATATTTCTTGCACCCCTAATGGAGCTTCATATATATAATTAAAAAAAATCAACCAACAGCTGTCGTTTTCATTTATCATAGAACGCAAACCAAGTGTTTACCTTTTTTAAAGAAACAACAGAAAGGGTCGTTCTATTAGTGTTAGAATTTTAGTCTGCACTGACCGAGTTTCTCTCTCGTCAACATGATTAAAACATACTGAGGACAAGAGGTCCCCACCAGAAACCGTGTGTATCAATAATAAAATTCTGAAATTGTGTATACCCCTGAAAATTTCAATAGCATATGCATTTTTTACTTTCTTTCAAAACAAATAGAAAGAGATGTTACACATGTACAATATATTATGAGGTTTTGTATGGTAGGACAAAAAAAAGAAAACAGACAAACCTGAACAAGCAACCATAAGTGGCTTTGTTCTCATTGGTTAATACAGAGTTACTAATTAGATAGCAACTCAGAGAAGCATTAGTTAGTGCAGAAGTGGGCCCACTTGAGTCATGTCAATTCTAGACAATGAAGCTTTAGGATCTTCTATATATAGGCAAAAATGAATCAACATCAGGCCTTTATTTATTTTTTCAATGCATGATGTATCTAAAGCAGGTTAGTGCTTTCAACTTTGGTTTTACCAAGAACTATTTTTTTAAAGGCATATGCACAACGATACACCATACACCACAGTAAAGAAAAGCAACACATTACCATGGTACATAGGGAAATTAGGAGAATGTCGATTCACATTTCCATATTCTACAATCATGGCTATCAGATACTGGTCAAACAAAAATCTTCTAAGCTTGCAGCAAAATGTTGCCAAACCTGATTTTACGATTTTTTTTTTTTTTTTTTTTTTGCTGTTGATACTGGTTTTCACATGCAACAAAAATATTAGCCTTCGCAAAAAGAATTCGTGAAACTATGCCATGATTCTTGACTGCATGCTGAGGCAACTATCTGATGAGAAGTGGTGGGGCCCCCACAATATAGCGAAGTGCCGAAGCGTAGTTTTCAATTTTTTTTTAAACCACGCATATAGATTCGATGGTCTTATATAGGCTGTGCACATATCTCAGGGTCAGGGGTATGTCTGTGGTAGCATGACAATATCTTTGTACATTACAACAAAAAGATAAAGAGGACAAAATGCCAGAGGTAGTGTAAAGTGTAAAGTGTAAACTTTCAAGGAGATTTCTCTTTTTGATTTTTCATTGAGCTCAAACAAAACAAATAATTAAGCTGTGTCTAATCTAGAGGGTTATTTATTGTCTGAGACTGAAGGTCTGGCTTTTGTTAAATTAACTTGGTAGATTTGTATAGCTAAATTTAACACACACAATGCCACTCGGGTTTTGGGGATTCAAACTCATGCCAAAACCTAATTACAATCAGATTATTTAAGTTAACAAATAGTTGATTTGATAGTAACAACCAATTTGCATCAATTCTGGTCATTAAACCTCACCTTAATATTAAACAAACTGCCTATTTCAAAGTTTCAATTTCACAATCAACCCCTTCGCAACCAAAACAGGGCATATTTTTAATTGAACTTCCAAATTTTGGTTGCTTTCATGGGAATCGATGGGTAAAATGTATCATAAAGCTAGAATCTTACCACCAGGCCATGTAACCAGAATAGCCCTAAGCCTTCAGAATATTTACAGCTGCGCATCAGGCATTCGGAGAAGTCAACATAAGATGAAAAACATAGAGACACCGAATCCGCTCCCCAATTTCACCTATCAAATTGCATATTTATCTCTACTTCAAATCTTCAAATTAATAGTCCAGAAAATTAACAAGGATTTGTGATTAACTATTACTGGACAGTAACTTATATTGTTTATACTTCATAGCATACCTGCAACAACCCTAATTGCTGGCTTAACCATTTTAGCAATATTTCCCCTTTTTTTGTCGTTTTAACACTAGTTACACTACAAATATTGGTGTTTAGATTAAACTAGGCCAAATTGGGCTTTGATGGGCTTAACTGATAAAGTTTTAAAATTGAACAAGAAGGGTTAGTTAAGATACCAATAGCTTCTTTGCTACAGCAGTTGATAAATAGGAGGTAATGACCCCCAGTCCTTAAACCTCACCAATCCTAGATTTAAAGTAAGATAAAAGTAAAATAAATGTTGCCAATATTAACAAAGGGGTTCTTACTTACATCGTTGGTGCAACTGATTTTCATATCCCGTATAGTTACATCTGTAAAAATCATCTAAATTAGATTGGGACCTACTTCATTAATCCTGTTCAAGAGAAGTAAAGACTAAAGAACAACCTGATTGGAGAACAAGTTCCACCGAGCAGCTTTACCAGTTCACTCATGTAAATCTTGAACAGTGGGCACCTATTAAGTATTAGTACATAAACTTAAGAAATTTTTCTAGAGATATTATCAGTTTGCATGGGAAAACTTTCATGTGCACAAAACAAGAATTTCTCCAATTCCACTCCCAAAATTTCCTCAGAAATAAAGTTTCCCTGCTGTCCTATTGATTACACAGAATAATGAAAGGATAGTTGGAATGTCGCAAAATGTGGTGTCTGAGGGTTTAGGCAAGAAATTCCCTGTTTTGCAGGTATGAATGTGACATTTTGGCACTGTACAACAAAATATCCTTTTGTGGCACTGGAGCATTTGATAATGTGAGGATTTGCGGAGACATGTGAAACTGTACCATCTTTTTTTGACATGGTGGACGTTATGATGATATGTTAATGATGTCACAACTACTATACAAATAAAGAAATAAATAAAAGCTAGAGCAAAGAAAAAGGACAGTTATTAAAGGATCGCTAACGAGAAAATAATAGAACGGCTCCTGAATACATTGTAGAATAGAAGTACGTCAACATGCATTGCAGTAAAAGTGTACACAAATGTACAATATAATATATCAAAAAAGTAAACTAAAATAACAAATAAAGGATGTATTGGTATATCTTAGATGAAAAGTAATTTCTCGCAAATTTTGGTGAGTTATCAAAATCAGAACTATATAAGATTTGACGAATTACCATGGTGGAATGGAAGCTGAAAAGAGAATAGGTGGTATTAGCCAAAGTTTGTGAAGTTGATGGGTCAATGATATCGTCACATAGTCAAGAATATCCTTCTCCTGTCATAAAAGAAAAAATTGTAATGCCTTTCACAACTAGTTAAAAAGGGGTTCTCTTCAATGCCTCATATTTCAACGTATTTGCAAACATAAAACTTTGTGCAAGTGCAACCAAATTTATAAGTTCTGAGGATATTTACACAGCACCTAGAATACAATTTTAAACCAGTAGAAAATGAAAAATTGCAGAGTAATCAAGATTTCAATACCTTGGCACCTAAATTAATGTCTTGAGGGTTATTTCCCCTAGGACTTCCTTGGAACAAATTGCAGTGTCTTGAGAATTGAGCATGAACAGGAACAAAATCACAAACGTGATATGAATGCTTCTACAAAGGCAGTCCACCTTTTTGCGACCAAACCTAGAAGACAAATCTCCTGTTTTATTGTTAACACAGAATAATAACTGGTTTGTTTAAGTATTATGCAAATATTTAGCAAGTACACTGCGCAGGATTTCCACAATACTTTGTACTGGACCAGTTTTTCTGCACGTAGGCACAATTTTGTGGTTCAACTTGACTGAAATTTGCATGCTTTCTACTTTATTATACAGTGGTACAGCTACTGTGGGCTTGCTACTTTGCAACAAAATCCTTGTACGGTAAACATCAGAACTGGTAAAAGCTAAAAGTAAATAATCCAACTTTACTGTTACATACTATCACTCCAGAATGGTTCTCTTTTTGAAGAAACAATTAAGTGTTCAAAAACCTTCATCCATTGCTCATTTGGTGTATCAAAGATCAAATTAGCACCAGATATAATCTTAACGACTCTTTTGTCGAGTATATAGGAAAGACACCTCAATCTCCAGTCCTTCCATCGAAGAAACTCCTCAATCATTTCAGATCTCCTAATTAATAAAATGAAAACCTCATTGTTATTTAAATGTTTAATTAGGGATAAGTCAGGGCGCTCAAACATCCAGATATGGCCTAAACAGGAACAAAATCATACCTTATGGCCTGCTCAGGATGTACCAGCTGAAGTTTTAGCTGACAGCCTGACATTCAAATCCTTGTATAAAATAAGAAAAAGAAAAGGATTTTTTTTCCTTTTGACTTGCTTACCCTGGAGAAACAGGAGCCAGATTTTGGCAACTATCTACAAAAGATTGTAGAACCTTCCCACATGACGACATGCACGACACCAGTCCTCTCCTCTGTAAGATCTTTTCAGTCAGTAAAGGCAATAGACCAACAAAGTTAGGGTTCTCCTCATTACTACTACTGTTTGCATTTGAAATTTCTCTCTCTATGGATGAGATCTAGAGTCTAGACACTCCATCGGGACAGTCAGCTTCTCAAAATAATCTCTCCTAGTATGATTAGCTAATTTATACACATGGTCTCTATCCATTTCAATAGCTGATACGAAAAGAGAACTAAGGTGTGAGACATTTAATGGGTTTAAAGAAATGCTCTATCACTAAGATTCTAGCTTCTGATAGCGTCTCTGACGAGATACGTCCAAGGCCCTGCATTATCAAGTTATACATTCATTTATAATTAGAAGAAAAATAATGGTACAAATAAACACATGTAATACTGATTGGGAATTATTTACAAGCATATTCTTCTCTATCATTTTGACCCTTGCAGTTCAGTATACCCACAAACCTAAGTAAATCCTTTCTAAGGTTTTTCTTCTTATTACAACAAAAGGATTTTCTTATGAAAAAAAACTTTGGTAAATTTAATTTATCATACATTTAACATAAAATTCACTTCCAGGTTAGGTCATAGATTGTAGTTCGGAAGGAAATACCCGGTAAAGGGAGTGATTGGTAGATTAAACCACACACATTAATTACCCAACATAGGATGGCATTAAGTAATTTATCCAAATCTAACCCAAAGTAAATCGAATGTACTTGAGTGATTCTCAGTGCTCAATTATGTACACTATTGCAGCCAACTAGGTTAAATTGCATTATTGGAAACAATAAAAAAAATATAAGGAGACAATAATCAAAATTTATGCCTTTGGGAAGAGAGGATCAGATGCCAAGTCAGCTAGAGCCGCATCTAGATCTTAACAGAACATTCATAATCACATGGTTCATGTAGCCCTTTAATAACCTGTTATCAGACAGTAAAAAGTCGAATCAGTAGAAATCAACTTCAAACGCATATATCTCCAGTTAATTGAAGTGTCAGTAGCAAGAACTGGAATTAGGATAATAGGATTGTTCACCTCTTCAAAGAAAAGGCACCAGCGAATGGCCTTGGTGACGTTTTGTGAGTCCCATTTGGCAGTGAGACCGGACGTCTGGTAGCCGGAAGCGAGCACTAGCATGTCGATGAAGGCTTTGATTAGAGAGAGGAGATCGTCAATGGAGATGTCCGGGTGAGACCATGCCATCTGAGAGCAATAGAGAAGAGGTTACGCGAGAAGAGAGTTGCAAATTTGCAATGCTCCAATTTAATTTTGAGTGTGTTTGGCGCGAATTTCGAACGATGGAGAAATAAAACGGCGGGTGCTAGAATTGGAGAGGTTTTTTTTATCAATTTGAAAAGTCTTCGTCAGTGGTGATCGGTGAAATTGAATCTTGAGAATTGAAAAAGTAAAATTATTATATATTATTATAAAGTAAATTGTATGTGATTGATAGAATTGAATGCACTAAATACTTCGACGGAGTACGCAAGTCTTTGCCTTATCAATTTCATTGGAATATATCCGAGCAAAAATAATTACTACTTTGTTTTTCCTAACCCAATTTAAAGCTAACCAATTAACGATCTAGTCTAAATTGTCTGTTACAAAACAAGCTTGGAAACTACAAGTTTAAAGATCAAAAGTATTTAATCGAATTACATTATCACAAAATGTTCTAAAACTGAAACTTTCTAATGAAGAAAGTCGTCTTTTATGGACTAGAATTGAGGTTGAAAGAGAGAGAAAAATGCTCTTTTTTTTCCAGGTGGGACTTTCATATTCGTAAGATAAATTTTTTTTCTTGAATACCTCCTTTGAGTTTGAGACGTCTTCATCTTCAATTTCATTAAGATTACATCCAGAATAACCATAATTTGGTTCTGTTGGATTAAACTCGTCTCTTGTTTGACAATTTGCAAAACAATTAAGTACTAACCTTGCACATGAGTTTTGGTGAATATGCAGGTTAAAACAGGTACATACTGATGTCAAATAATGCTCAAACATGCCATGAACAAGTCAAGACATGCTCAAGTCATCAAGGAAAGGCTTCACAGTGCCAAACAGAACACAGTGTTACCATAACGCTCCAGAACCCGTCACAACAGGTCAGCAACCCGTCACCACGAGTGTCCAACCCGTCAACACGGGTTAGGAGGAGAAAGAGGCAGCAGCAGTATTTTCTCGACCACAGCGTTACTATAACGCTTGGACAAGGCGTCACAACGCCTTCTAACCCATTATAACGGATTTCCCAAGTGTTATAACGGGTTCTTGTAGGATTTGGCCCACATGACAGATGCACAAGAGAAGAAAGGCATTTATGGAAGTTGCTCAAGGCGTTATAACGCCTTCCCCAATACGTTATGGAGTCTGTATAACGTCAGGGAGTAATTTGAAGGTTCCAAGATCTCAAGAAGTGTCCAACCTATATAAATGATGCAGAAACGAACCAGCAAGGTATCAAACACCCCCCATAAACTTTCAAGCATCAAATTGAGCACAACAAAGAGTCTAATTCAAGTCTCCTCCAGCTACCTAACTTAGAGAGCATTAGGATAGCTTTTATTCTCTTATTGTCAATTCGAGAACAAATTCTTAGCGAGATTTTAGTCTTTGGTGCACCACATTTGTGTTGTCAAGTGGTGCATCCTTATCCTTGATTGTGTTGTCAATCAGACCTTTTAATCGTGTAGTGTGGTGTTGCTCCATACATTGGTCTAGGAAAAGAAGATTAACTAGCTTGTTTAGAAAAAGTCAAAGATCAGCTCCGCACTTTATAAAATAATACTCGTTTTATAGTGAAATTGGCCCGAAAGGAAGATTTTGTTCCGAGAGACTCGTGGACGTAAGCCTAAGTTGATTGATGGGCCAAACCACGTTATATAGCATGTTCTCTTGTTCTTGATTGCTTTATCTCCATTCTCTCTCTTTCTCTCTTTATTACTTTGCTCATTATTGATTTGTGATTTGCTCTATTACTTATAGAAATTACTTGCTCTAAATCTTGACTATGTGATTAAGGTCTAAAAGCTAACTTGAAATTGTTGATTGAAAACGCTTACGCCTAGTAATTTGACCATAGTCTTGCGCTTTAAGCCCAAACCCTAATTCTAACAATTGATATCAGAGCCCACAGGTTCATACCTAGCTAAGCACCAAATTCTTATTAGTTCTTGATTTTGTGAAATATGGCTCAATTGAAATTTGTGAAAGAACCCCGTTTTTTTGGAGTAAGTTGCAAGAACTTTTCATTTTGAAAAATATGTATGGTAAACTATCTAAGCTTGTTTGAACTTTGAAAAATAGTTGAAGATTGTTGGATACCAAAGTATGAGTTAGATGGTGTTATCCTTACCAAAGAATCAAAAGAACTTAAGTACAATAATGATAATGATATGAATACAATCTTAAGTTAAATCCATGAGTCAATTGTCTTATCTCTCACACATTCCTCTAATGCTAAGGAAATATGGAATGTTTTAGTTCTTAGGTATGAAGGGAATGAACATATGAAAAAGACTCGAAATGTCGGATTAACAACAAAGTTAGAAAATATGAAATTTGAAGATAACGAGTCCTTTGAAAGTCTTTACCATAGACTCGTTTCTCTAAGAAATGAATTTATAGAAGTTGGTTCTAACATTTGTGATGAAGATTTTGTAGGTAAACTCTTGAGAATGGTGTCCAAGAAGCCCGATTGGGATGGTGCTGTGAGCTATATAGAAGCTTTACAAGCTAAAGGACTTATCTATCAACCCGAAGAGGTGTACGCTCAACTTTTCTCACATAAGGAGAATCACAATGAAGTCAAGAGCATAACCTCAATAAAAACCTTAGTTTTACTGGCTCAATCTTCAATTAATCCACCTTAAGTTCGAGGCAAGTGAAGTCATATACCAAAATCTTCACCAAGTTCTCTCTAAAGACAAGGACCTTCTTACGAAGCTAGTGAAATGAGGAATAGAATTCGAAAGAAAAGTTAATGAGGAGACTAACTCAAGGCAAAAAGGTTGTAGGCCTATCTTGCAACAAGGAAGGTCATAGTATTCAAAATTGCTATGTGATCTTTCCTCAAAGAAGAAGACCACAACAAGGATGATTTAAGAAGACTAACAAGAGAGTCATGCAAGCAACTTGGTTAAGCGAGTCCGAAGAAAGTGAAGATGAGGAAGAAGAAGTAAATCTCGAGAGAGGATATGTTGACAAGTTAACCCTCATTGGAAAGAAACCAAGGACATTCTTGGAGATTGCGCTTGATATCATAAAGGAACAAGGAATAACGAATTCGGAGAAGATTCGCATCTTGAAGAAAATGACTCAAGCTAAGGACGATTATGCAAAAGAACAAGAAAAAGCTCTAATAAGAGGTGAATTCTCAAAAGTAGTCATCACCAACAAGATAGAACATCTTCTATCACTTACAAAAAAGGATGGTGATAAGCAAATCGAGAAACCTTGAGTCTTGCTAAAGTGGATGATCAAGCGCAAAAGACAACAACTCAATTAAAGGCCAAGACTACAAGCACTCAAGAATTGGAGGCCCCTAGCCAAGCTAATACGGTAGTCTTTGACCTTTATAAATTTCATGATGACATTAGTGTTAGTTTGTAATAATCTAGAAGTCAATAATACGATAAATTATCATAAAGCTTTGTTCATGAATTGAGTGATTAATTAAATTGTCATTTTGTTACCTTGAGTATTATTGAATTTATGAATCATTCCTTTATCTGACTTGAGTCAATAACTGGAATTGTGAAACTTCATAATACAGATGATATATACTCTTAAAAGTCTCTAACCAAGGTAATTAGCAGGAACACTAATTTACCGTTACAAGGTTAGAATGTGGATTAAAAGATGGTTAAGTTTTACAAACCATAGACATGAGATGTCGTTTTAATCACATGAATACATGTTAGAGGAACATGGTATTTGACAGACCTCGAATGAAACATTAAATGGAATTGTGTACGTGTCATTAATGTTTTCATTCAGTGTTAAGTTCTAAAGTATGAGGTATTCATCTTTCCTACTAAGAGATGTGTATGTGTGATTGTATCTAACGCTGTCGGTAAAACGCAGTCATAACGGTAACTTTTCGGTATACATAGCTTAGTTGAGGTAGTGATGGTTTACTGAAAGTACTATTGTCCCTCGTATCTTGATACGAGTTACAGTATCACTGGGCCCCTTGATAGAGTAAGATTATCTGCATGCGGTATAATTACAAGAGTAATTATATTTGATAAGTTTGCTCAAGATCGAGAAAAGATTAAGTTTGCAAGGATGACACACACCTGCCTTGAAACTAATCTGATACTATGAGACGAAAGAATTAACACGACTAAAATGTTTAGTGGATTGTGATATTGCATAAGTACAACATCGTCTGTGTAATTGGATGGTCATAGCGCAGATGTCAGATGCCTCCTATGATTATAGAAATTAAAATGGTTTTAATTCTATTTACCAACATAACACATATCCTATTGGGTCACACCGCATAGGAGCTAAATCAGAGAATCTTAATGATTAATTATATATAGTTATAATTAATATTATGATGGTTATAATTAATTATATATGATATGATTAAATTATATATGTCATATAAGATGACAAGCAAAAACAACGGTTGGATTTATAGATGTATACGATACGTTGTATAAAATCATACCGCAACCAAACAAATACCAAACCCTGAGAAATATAATTGTTGAGAACAATTATATGTTTATGTATATTTATATATATTTAATTTGGATTTTAATTATAGATTATGGTTTTGAATTTGGAATGAAAGTCATTATCAAATTAAAACCTTAATTAAAAATTAATTAAATTCGTAATTAAAAAAAATAAAAATAAAAATAAATAAATAAATTTGAAAAGCATGTCGGCATATGAATATGTGGCATTTTCAAAAGTTTATATATATATATTTTAACATGCCAATTAGGTGGCATGGAGGTCGGCAAGAGAAATGTCAAAATTGGCAAATAAATTTGTATATGCCGACATGAATAGATGATGTGGCATAAATAAGTTTGATGTGGCATTTGATATTTTTGTTCCAACCGCCATTCTCAAGGGTAATATGGTCCTTTCACATATTTTCAAGGGTATTTTGGTAATTTGTAACCTCCTCATTTTAGTATAAATAGAGGGGTAGAGGGAGAGAGAAAGATATACCAAAAATCGATTCGTACTCGGTAACTCGGATTCGTATCAATAAATATATTTTCTCTCTTTCTCGTATACAGTTGTTTACGGGATTCGGAAAATAGTATTTTTGTGTTAGAGCGGTATTCCATATTTTGGATAACTGCGATTCACGAAGATATTTTATTTAGTCCGTATCTCGGTGAATAGTGTTTTTGCGGGATATCGCGGCTTTCGGTATTTCTGGCAGAAGAAGTAAGCCGCTCTCTGGTCGTCCTGGTGGACATCTGGTAGAGGTATCAGACGTCTGATACTCCGAGGAGAAGAGCGTCTGTGATTCGGCCGTCCGAGTCTTCTGCGGTCCAATTCGAATTTGGATCAAGGTATTAATGTTATATTAATCTATTTAATTTGTAAGTAGATTAAAGTTTTAGAATTCAGTTAAGGAGTAGATCTGTTTAGGGATTAAGTAGGGTTTTGATGTTAGGGATAAACGGGAGGTGGACACCCTCTGTGGTTTATCCGACATACCCCGCTTAATCCTCGGCTTAAGTCAGACGTAAAATTTTTGTTTTACGGTCTTTCCGCTGCTTAGGCCAATTGACAGGTTTTGAACTATTTGTAACCCAACAATTAGTGACGATGAGTCTTGTGACTTGGATGAAATACAAGAATCTTTCAATGTAACCAAACTTAAGGAATTGCTTGTTGAGTCCAAACAGTCTTTAGACGTTAAAGATGTTATGATTAATGATCTCAAATCGAAAATTAAAATGCTACAAAGTAGGGTTAATGACATTGAGACCAAAGTCAATTTTGAAAAAGAAAAGGAATTGAATGAAGCACATCCTTAGACTTCTAAATTTGTTAAGTTTGTTAAGTCTTCAAACAACAACACCAAAATTGACTATGACAAAATGTATATTGGTCAAGGTCCACATGATAAAATCGATCTTGGATTTGTGAAAGAACAACCTCCTAAAATTGAAAAGCAACTAAGACTAATGACAAACCTATTGAAACTAAGAATCATGCTTACAAGTATGACAAAAGATACAATAAGAAGATCAAGTTTACCAAACCTAATTCTAAAGTGGTGGTACACAAATCTAGAGTTAAAAATGATTATAGGATTACCAACCAACGTAGAGCTCAACTACCAAAGGTCTATGTTAAGGATAAGTATGGTAGATTTAATGAGCTATACAAGAATAAGAAACTTGAGAATAATTAAAAAAAAAAATTGTAAATGCTTTTCATCCAAGACCTAACCCTAGAAATGTTATGAATAATCATAAGAATTTTAGTAGCAACTTTCAAGATGAGAAATTATACACGAAAAATCAATCAATATCTCATCCAAAGAACATAAGTAACTTTCATAACAAATATAGATTGGTGATGAGTTATTGGAAACCAATTAACAATAATAACAATAATCATAACAATCTTACTTTAAAACAACCTTTTGCTCGTTTTGTTTGAGATTTGGACATCATGAACTTTTTTGTCGTTTTAGAAAAGATAATTTTGTGGAACCACTTGCACTTCCTAGCACAAGTGATACCAAATTCGTTGTCTAGAGAGTCACTATACTTCCCTCATTTGATTCTCATTTTGTATACTAGTTTGAGGGGGAGTCATGTAGCAAAATGTATGATTCAATGTATCGTTTTGATTGAATTATACGCTTTGTGAACTTTAATTGATCTTTATATCCAAGTCACAATCTTATCTGAGCATTTGCATGAGCATGAGCATCATATGACAACTGAATTGAGCTCTATAAACGTTAAAGAACAAATTTGGAGCATAGCAGCAAATTAAAACTGAACAAATAGCAAAATTATACCTAGCATTGCAACGGGTTAGGAACTCGTTATAACGGCTGGAAACCCATTATAACAGCTGAGAACCCGTTATAACGGGTTAGAAGACAAAAAATAACCGTTAGACAAGTGTTATCTTTGTTTTTATTTGCTATGCTCCTTGTACGAATTTATGATTAAAATGATGTTCTTACATGACTTTGATTAAATTTGATGTTTTGTTATATGTCTCTTGATAATTTTGCTCTCATATTTTCTTTATTCTCAATTGGAAAATCTTATTTGAACTTAATGAATTGTGCATTATTTGAAAATTTTATTTCATTAAGGGGAAGTAATATAATTGCTTGACTTGTATGAATATACAGTTGCTTCTGGTTCTTTATCTTCTTACGATAATCTTTATTTTCTTGAAATAGACACTTCACATACAGAAGCCCTGTGCATTGAAAGTAGAAAATGAAAATTAACTAACGAGAATTCAGCCACATTATGACACAGACGCTTGGGACATATATCTATGCAAAGAATCAAACGTCTTGTGTCTAATGATATTCTCGCACCTTTAGACTTTACTAATTCCAAAGAATGTGTAAATTGTATAAAGGGAAAACAAACTAGTAAACGCAAGTATGATGCCAAAATGTGTAATGATCTCTTAGAATTGATACATACTGATATCTGTGGTCATTTTCCAAAGGCTACAAGAAATGGTCACCGGTATTTTATCACATTCATAGATGATTATTCAAGATATGGTCATATCTACTTGGTTAAAGAAAAGGTGAAGCACTAGACATGTTCCAAAATTATAAAGCGAAAGTTGAGTTACAACTTAACAAGCACATTAAAGTCGTCAGATCTAATCGTGGTGGTGAATACTACATCAGATATGACGGGTCAGGAGAACAATGTCCATGACCCTTTGCAAAATACTTAGAGGAACGCGATATTGTGCAACAGTATACATTGTCAGGCTCGCCTGGCGCAATCGCGCCCTCAAAGATATGGTAAGAAGTATGATTGCTCGTATGACTCTACTAAAAAGTTTGTGGGGAGAATCCTTAAAAACTGCAGCGTATATTCTAAACAGAGTTCCAACTAAAGCGATTAATAAAACCTCATTTGAGATTTATTTTGGGCGCAAGCCTAGTCTAAATCATTTTCGAATTTGGGGATGTCCAACAGAAGCAAGGCCTTATAGGCCGACATAAAAGAAACTGAATGAAAGAACTATTAGTTGCTATTTCGTTGGGTATCCTAAAAGATCTAGAGGATATAAATTCTATAATCCAACAGAACGTACGATATTCGAGATAGGAAATGCGAAATTTTTCGAGGATAATGAGTTTGTGGGGGAGATATGAACATGGATGACATTCTTGAGGAAGATAGGGATAATGACACTTTGGGCCTTCGTCCAGACTTAGTCACTATTCCAATATTGATAAATCCTGAAAATGCATCTCATGTCAATAGGCAAACTTCACTCCCCTCTCAAAGTTAACAAGATAACATGGACACAAATGGACCCGAACCTATCCCAAATAGTGACGTTGTCATGGACAATGTTATTGGCCCTGAGCTTGTGGAAGATTTGCAATTAAGTAATGATGTTCATGTAAATTCTCCTCAAGAAATTACAGAACCAATCCAAATAAGAAGGTCCACTAGAGAGAACAGATTTACTGAAAGATTTGCATATCTCCAAGAACATGAATTTGACATTGGCATGTTTGAAAATGACCCAGAAGATATCAAACAAGCTATGGAAAGTTCTAACTATCATAAGTGGATCGATGCGATGAATGAAGAGATGAAATCAATGAGCGACAATGACGTGTGGGATATTGTTCATTTGCCTAAGGACAAGAAGACCGTTGGTTGTGAGTGGATATTCAAGACTAAACAGATTCTAAAGGCAATGTTGAAAAATACAAAACACATCTTGTCGCCAAGGGTTTCACACAGAAAAAGGCATTGATTACAATGAAACCTTCTCTCCATTATCATCGAAAGATTCGTTGAGAATCATATTGGCATTGGTAGCACATTATAACTTGGAGCTCCATCAAATGGATGTAAAGACGGCTTTTCTCAATGGTGACATTGAGGAAACCATCTACATGAGGCAACCAAAAAACTTTGTGGTCGGCGACCCGAAGTCAATGGTATGTCGGCTTAAGAAATCTATCTATGGGATCAAACAAGCATCTCGACAATGGTACTTGAAATTTCACAACATAGTTAGCTCATATAGTTTTGAGTCTAACTTAGTTGATAAATGTATATATCTTAAATTCTATGGAAGCAAGTTCACATTTATGGTCTTATATGTTGATGACATACTACTAGCTAGTAATGACAAGGACATGTTGCATCAAAACCAAGAACTTTCTATTTAATGCCTCATTTGTCCTAGGGATAGATATATTGAGAGACATAACCGAGGGAGTACTGAGACTATCCCAAAGAAATTACATAGATAAAATGCTAAGTAGGTATGGCATGAAAGACTGTAAACCAGGTGTGGCTAAGGGAGACAAGTTCAGTCTTGCTCAGTGCCCTAAAAGGCTAGAACTGATTCACAAAGACTTGCCATGAAAGACATCCCTTATGCGTCCGTTGTAAGCAATCTCATGTACGCCCAAGTGTGCACGAGACCAGACATAGCCTTCATTACGGGAATGCTAGGGCGATATTTAAGTAATCCAGGAATGAAGAATTGGAAAGCTGCGAAGAGGGTATTGAGGTACCTGAAGAAAACAAGGGACTATATGCTCACATATCGGAGATCGGAAAAGCTCGAGGTCATAGGATATAACAATTCTGATTTTGGAGGCTGCATGGATAGCATGAAGTCGACATTAGGATACATTTTCATGATGGCAGGCGGAGCTGTGTCATGGAAGAGTGCTAAACAGTCGCTCATAGCACCTTCCACCATGGCTGCCGAGTTTATTGCACGCTACGAAGTCTCAAACCATGGCGCGTGGCTCAAGAATTTTGTCACTATGCTACAGGTAGTTCCTACCATCCAGAAGCTACTTATGTTGATGTGTGATAACAATTCAGCCGTACTCTATGCAACAAACAACAGAAGCTCGACAAAGTCTAAGTACATAAACATCAAGTTTCTGACAGTAAAGGAAAGAGTTCAGAATAATGAGTTAAAGGTAGAACATATCGGTACAGACTCCATAATTGCATATCCCCTTACAAAAGCACTACCACCCAAGAAGTTTCACGAGCATGTTGCTCATATGGGCGTGATACCTATGTTAGGATAGTTTAGGGAAATGTGGGAGTTTGATTTTGTTTTTAATGTTTCATGCTATGTAATTTGTAACAAGTTTTTGATATATATATACAAGTTATGTTTTGAATCTCATTGTGTTCTTTTCTAAAAGTTTGTGACCTCAATCAAAGTTAACAACTAAAGGATGACCCGTTCGAAAATAGGCACGTAAATCACACTCTCGTGAAATTTCTGAGCTATATGACCAAAGTCTAATTCATGTCATCTAAAAGTATTTGGTACTATGATTTATATCGATAAAGCCACGAAGGAGCTGTGGTGACCATCGTTTAAGTCCTTTGCTGGTATGGCTAGTGGATCAAATTGTTAAGGAAATGCGAACAGAAAGACAGAAAAGTTTAAAGTGATCTGGTCAAATCCAAGACATGTGTAATCAAATAGACCACACTTGTCCATGTGGGAGATTGTTGGAATTAAGACGTTAATTCCAATAAATTAAGTTGGACTACGTGTTATATGATTACAAACATGTCACGTACTGTCACTAATGTTACGAGGAATAACAGTTGGAAATGTCGCTAAATGTGATTAATTAATATACAAGGCATTATACGTATTTCGCCAAGATTTTGGCCACGAATGCATATAGAACTTATCTAAATGGATTATAATTATTGATGAACTGATTATGATCAATTAATGTATATATGGGTCTTAGTGTAAAGTCAGAAATATTATTTGGGCCAAACCCAGCTTGTTTTGGATCAAAGCCCAAGCAAAACAGCACAAAACGTGATCTATTGCGGTCGCAATACAGTAGGAAAAGATAAGGCAGCAAATCTACCATTTTGGCATGATTTATTGCGGCCGCAAGACACTTGGCAAAAAGTTGCCAAGTGTGAAGTTGCCAAGTCTATTGCGGCCGCAAATAAATTCATTGTGGCCGCAAGAGACCTTATGTAAGGCATGTTTTGAATGCCTAGATCACCCGTTATCTTTCTGATTGAATAAAATGTATTTTGTACCAAATTCGTGGATGTATTTGGAAAGAAATTGGAGAGATTATAATTACAAATATTTTATCAATATTTGATAATTAATTCAGCATCTTTCCAAGATACACTCTGACCCCTATAAAAGGTCCCGAGTCTCCAAATGTTAAGGGGTAACGAGAGATCAGAATTTTTTGGGATTAGGGCACATATGTTGTGCATAGCTACTGTACTCTATTCCATTAAGAGTTCATACTCTGTCGAGGTGTTCGTGACTCATGTGGAGAAAGGATAGCGCCTCCGAATTGTTTGGAAGGATCCGTCGAGAAAATGACGTACCGAAGAACTTTCGTTGATTCAAGACATCTCGACCGTCGCTTGGAATAGAGACCGGAGACGATTGGTGGAGATGGAAAGTAAGTAAACCCGCTTCCGTTCTTTTGTTTCTCATTTATGTCGCAACGGTTTTGTGAATTGAATTGTAATTGCAATTGTTTTTAGGTTAGGGAACGTTTATTGAATTGATATCCTAATCGAATTGCACCAACTCAATTGAAATAATCCCAACAAGAATGTCTCAATAAAATTAATAAATATATAAAAAAATTCGACGTCTATCATCTGCCAAAAAAATTTATAAAAAACTTTTTTATAAAAATGGTCAAAAGATATACTAATCTTAATATTCAACCAAATCTTTTTTATATCATTTTATATAAAAAAATGACCAAATAATTTTTATATATATACTAAATTTTGTTGAGCCCGTTTTGTTTGGTATCTTGACCTAAATCAATTAATTAGGCACAAACAATAATCCTTATATTTTAACACTAGCATTAGTTGAATTAATCATAATCGGTTAATCAACAATATAATTAATTCACATTAAGTTCTATATGCATTCGTGCCAACAATTTTAGCGAAATACGTATTGTGCCAATTAATATCAATTAATCACATTTATGACATATCTTCATATTACTTCTCGTAATATTAGCACAGTATGTGACATGCACATGGTTTAAAAAAAATCCGGGCGGATCTACCCGCTCGTGCCCGTGCTCGGATCCCGGATCCACGAATCTATCACGGGTCGAGTTGGCTCCAAATCCTTCAAACCCGTGTAGACCCGTCCCAAGACCGCCCGCGCCCGACCCGTGGATCCGTGCAAAAATAAAAAAAATTAAAAAAATACAAAAAATTCAAAAAAAAATCAGAAAAATTCGAAATATATATATATTAAAATAATGTGCAGTTTTAAATTCAAAAAAAATTCAGAAAAATAAAAAAATTCAAAAAGTTGACCGGATCCGACCTGACCCGCCCGGACCCGTGCCCGACCCGTATGGACCCGCCCGGGTTTATCACGAGTCGGGTTGGGGGTTTTGGGTTCGGACCCGTGCATACCCGCCCCGTCGTACCCGTGGACCCGCCGTACCCGTGGATCCGTGAATCCGGATGGGTCGGATCCACGGGTACCCGACCCTCCCCGTTATTAAAAGCCTAAACATGCAGTAACATATAACACGTAGTCCAAACTTTATTTATCGGAATCGACGTCTCAATTCTTACACTTTATATTCCACATATTCTAAAAATAGAAAAGTTCGTCAAGTTAAGCCATTTTTGCGAGAACAAATGATTGTGATTGAATTTAGATCATAAAATAATATTTTTATGTTGTATTCAATAAAGAAGAGAGAATATATTATCACATATGCATGTGAATGCAAAAGTCATTCTTAATCATTTTAATATGCAAAATCATTTAAGTCTCTACAATTCCGTCTATTTCAACTCTGCGATCCAAATTTTTCCAGACGCGAAGAATGCTAAACGCAAAAACACAGTTAAACGAAAAAAATGATCATTTGCATTTACGTTGCGTTTAACTAAACACAATCAAAATCATTGTGTCTTACGTTGCATTTAATAAATGCAACAAAAACCTTTTGTGTTTAAAGCTACATCGATGACTAAACGAAATGCAAAACGTTTAAAACACATACTTGACAGACCTAATTATTGGAATCTTTTGTGTCAATTCGGGAAATTCGTAATCTATTCATCAAGATTTTAACTGAAAATCCAACGGCCCGGAAGAGGCGCATGATGGAATAAAATAATTCTGACATTGCATCGTAATTTCAAGGGAAAAACCCTAGGAGCGCTGTTATATAACAAAAAGAGGCTTATTCCAGCCGCCATTAGCTTTTCTTCCAAAATGTCGAAGCGAGGTAATCCATCTTTGTTCAATTTGCCGTGTTAATCTTCGTTAGTAGTTCTCCGTTGTAAATGGATCGTTTTGTTACCTGATCGGATCCGTTCTTTGTGCCTGTTGCACTTCAAGTAGAATTTTATATCTATTTTTCCTTTTAATTTGAATCGTGGATCGGTTTTTGTTAGTCCAATGGTAAAAGTCTAGTTCTCCAGCCAATCTGTTGTTAATACATGTACGATAGGTGCATTTTGAGAAAGAGTGAAGAGAAAAGACCAAGAAATATCGTCATGTTATCTGAAATTCGATAAAAGAGAATTTTATTTAGTCTAACGTAAAGGTTACCATGGGGATGCTTGATTTATAAGAGTTAAACATTAAAGTTATATGATTTTAGATGACATTCGTATTATTTTTGGCTTGTTTGATTGCTCAAATTGGGTTTTCATTGGGATATGAGACAATTATCTGAATTATGATAATCTAATCTGATGTAGAAATGTTATTTTTAGTGACTAGTTTAGCTCACAATTTAATTGAAAACCTTGGGTCTGTGTGTGGGCCGAGATTTTTCTGTGGTTCCTGTATTAGTGTGATTATTAGTTGTTTAAAACTTGGTTATGTTCGTGTCAAGAGAGTGGCCCATAAATTAATCCTTAATACAGAAAGCAAACGCTAAGATTAATGAACTACTGCCCAATTGCTTACAATATTTTTTTATCAATTAATAGTCTGCTTGTATCAACATCAATAGCACCTTCTGAATTATTCTGTCAATTGTACAGGACGTGGAGGTACGGCTGGGAACAAGTTCCGCATGTCACTGGGTCTGCCGGTGGCGGCAACAGTGAACTGTGCTGACAACACAGGGGCAAAGAACCTGTACATCATATCAGTGAAGGGCATCAAGGGGCGGCTCAACAGGCTCCCGTCAGCATGTATGGGAGACATGGTCATGGCCACTGTGAAGAAGGGAAAGCCTGATCTCCGGAAGAAGGTCATGCCTGCTGTTATCGTCAGGCAGCGCAAGCCCTTCCGCAGAAAGGATGGTGTCTACATGTACTTTGAAGGTATGTACATTGGCTGTTCTTGGTTTTGTTTCTTGTTGTTTTTAGCCAAGACTGTTCATGCACTTCCGACATCTCATTATCACGAGATGCCCCTGAAAAATGAGGAATTCCAGGAAAAATACTTTTAGTATGGCAATTGTCACCTTTATTCACCCAGTTGTAATATATTTTACAATATTCAAAAGACCTTTCTGATAATCACTTGTGGCCTGTGGGGTATTATTTTTTTTTATATTGTTGGAACATGTAAGATATTTAAACATCCTAGTTATCTATCTTGTTCTTGCATGTATACAATTGTAGCAATCATTTAGTTATACATCCATTTACTGGTACTTCTTAAGCAATCATTTTTAGTTGTTTCGGTAATACTATTGGAGGTAAGTATTGTTTCTTGCATAGCATTCGTAATAGTGACAATTTCCAAAAGTGTAATGTTTATATTAATCTGGGTGTTAGTTTGTTCTCCTTTCTATCTTATTTTATTCTTTATTGGAATGTTGCTTCAATAATGGGGAGTGACTTTGCATTGGTTCAAATTCAAGGAGAAGCATAGATTATATTCACCAGTATTAAATATGATGTTCCCTATTGCATCATGTTACCTGTCTCTTGGTATGCTTTTTATTCCCAGTGCACTTTGTTTGTGCCTTTTAATACATTTTCACATGTATTCTACACATTGATGTGATTTCGTTTGTAATTCTTCAGATAATGCTGGAGTGATTGTGAATCCTAAGGGAGAAATGAAAGGTGAGACATTTATGCTTTTTGTTTAAAATATCTTTCATTACCTGCTACTTGGAAGTTCCTACATCTACAAAGAAGGCTAGGAACTTCTCTAATAATTCATTATGGCTATGTCTATGACTGGGATAAAGTGGACAACTCTAAATATCCATTGCACATGGGATAAGGAGACAACTCTAATTTCCACTGGCAAACACAGGCTGAGGTGAGAAAGATACCAAACTTTAAGCTAGGCCTTTCCTGAGCTCTGATTGGTTGACAGATCTTCTTTGTAGAAAGAAGGAAATTCATGGCATTTGAGTTTGAAAAGTTTTGTGCTAATCTTTATAAAGCTTAATTGGTAATATATGTGAGGTTTTTTTGGTTTATTCATGCAACAAGTCTGATTTATGTGTCATTGTATCATACACAGGATCTGCCATCACAGGACCAATTGGAAAGGAATGTGCTGATCTGTGGCCGAGAATTGCAAGTGCTGCCAATGCTATTGTCTAAGTGCAGTTTTGATGGGAGTTATCAAAGTTTTGTTTGTTTTATTGGAATGAATTGTAGATGATTTTCCTTAATTCTGGATGTTGTTGATCTGAAGAATCTGTTTTCATCAGTTAATGTGGTTTGCGGATTTTATGTTTTGCTGAAATACGACTGCTTTAGATTCTCAGTTGACGTGGTGGATGGATCAATATTTAATCATTTTGATTTTGTTTGTTTGTTATTTTTGCTAGAAGTATAGCAGTTATCAGCAGGTAAATTGTTGCTGGTTATTGCCAGTGGTTGTGGGTGTATTTTCAGTTGTTTGTTGTTGCCATTGTGTTGTACGTTCTGAATGTAGCATGTTTCTGGTGCTAACGTGATGTTTTAATGCCTTTTTCAATCCTGATTTTGGTAAAGACTACAAAATTGAAGTTGAAAAAATGGATAATATAGAACCCTAGAGCTGCTGGGTCTAGGGTTTTAATAATGGGGTTGGTCGGGTACCTGTGGATCCGATCCGTTCGGATTCACGAATCCACGGGTACGGCGGGTCTACGGGTTCAACGGGGCGGGTATGCACGGGTTCGAATTCAAAACCCTCAACCCGACTCGTGATAAATCCGGGCGGGTCGGGTCCAGGTGGGTCGGGGCGGGTTGGTTTCGGATTCGTCCATTTTTTATTTTATTTTTTTTTTGAATTTTTAAATTTAAAATTGCATATTATTTGCATATTATTTTAATATATATATTTTTTTCGAATTTTTTTGAATTTTTTTGAATTTCTGCATGGGTCTAGACGGGCACAGGTATATACGGATTTGGGGCCAACTCGATTGGTGCTAGATCTGTGGATCCGAGATCCTCGAGTCGGATTTGGGCACGGGCACGATCCGAATACGAACGGGTAGACCCGCTCGAGTTTTTTTCAAACTCTAGCCGGGTATAAAGGAGCAAATATTTATTAATGTCATCCGCTTCAGACTTTACGTATATGGTCTATAAATATAATATTTGTATGTTGAGTTAGGTTATTGTTAAAATGTTTGTACTACAATCTTAAACATCAATTTTAAGTTGTCCAAAAAAAATTATATTGAAATCTTATAAGACGATGATAAAAAGGTCTCACAAAAGTTGAAAGGTGAGTTTTATAAGACGTCGATCAGACTTGTAATGTTGTATGAAGCAAAATATTAAAATACTAAAGGACAACACATACAAAAAATGAGTGTGACAGAGATGCATATGTTACAGTGAATGTGTAGACATACAAGAATAGATCACATTAGAAGACGATATACGTGACAAGGTCGGAGTTGCACTGATTGAAGAGAAATTTGTTCAACATCGTTTGAGATGGTACGTGCATATCCAAACTAATGCACTGGTACGTAGTGGAGTTTAAGCTGCATCGAAAACACGAGAAGAGGTAGAGGTCGATCGAAATTGACATGTGATGAAGCTGTAAAAAGTGACCTAAATGCATTAAATGTCTCGAAAGAGTTAAAGTCAGATATAAGTGTATGAAAGTCAACGATTCACGTATCATAATCATGACAGAATGAAATTTAGAAGTAATAGTATAGTTGTACGACTTTAGTCCATAATTAACGAAGTAGGACGCTAATCTAAACTTATGATATGTAGAATAATTTGTTAGAATTAATTTGATATTAATTCATCAACTCATTTTTATTTGATAATTTGCAAAACACATAAAGTACTAATCTTGCACAATTGAGTTTTGGTGAGATGCATGTTAAAACATGTACAACCCAATGTCAAACATGCTCATACATGTCCTGAACAAGTCAAGACATGGTCTAAGCATCAATGGAATGCTTCAAGATACAAGACCGAGCCATGCATTACTATAACACTTGCTCAGGCATTATAACGAGTATGCAACTCGTTATAACAGGTCATCAAGGCGTTAAAACACCTTAGGAGGAGAGAGAAGGCTAAACTGCTGTCCGAGGCAAGCGTTATTTTAACTTTCCAACAAGGCGTCACAATGCACGACCATCCGTTATAACTCCATACCCATGCATTATAACGAGTTAGGAGTTTTGTGGCTCAGTTGTCAACTGCATAAGGGCAAGCAGGGAAAAGATTAAAAGATTAAAGGCGTTATAACGTCTTCTCCAGACGTTATGAATCTTGCTGCAACGCTAAAGACTATTCTTCACAGATCAAGACTCAAAAAAGTGTTCAGCCTATATAAAGATTTCAGATTCGAACTTGTTACCTGACAACAATAAACAACAATAAACAGGAAGGGTGCATTTGGATGCATGGTGAATAGCTATTTTTGTGAATAGCACCACTAATCAAATTGAAGTGCAATTCAAACATAAAATTGTTATTTGTGAATAGCATGAGTAGCAACTAATTCACTAATCCATCCAAATTGTTGAGTTAGCATGAATATCAATTTTTTGGAGAGAGAAGGGAGAGAGAAATTATTAAAATATATATGATTATAATTGTCATTAATATTATTTTATTATTATTATTATTATAATTGTCATTAATATTATTTTATTATTATTATTATTATTATAATTGTAATGGTATTTATTATTCTTATTGTCATTATTATTTTATTAGTATTTTTATAATTGTCATTATTATTATTTTTTATTATTATTGTAATTATCATTATTTTATTATTATTATAATTATCATTATCATTATTTTATTATTATTATTATTTTAATTGTAATGGTATTTATTATTCTTATTGTCATTATTATTTTATTAGTATTTTTATAATTGTCATTATTATTATTTTTATTATTATTATTGTAATTATCATTATTTTATTATTATTATAATTATCATTATCATTATTTTATTATTATTATTATTTTAATTGTCATTATTTTATTATTATTATTATCATTATTATTTTATTAGTATTATTATAATTGTCATTATTATTATTATTATTATTATTATTGTAATTATCATTATTTTATTATTATTATAATTGTCATTAATATTATTTTATTATTACTATTATTATTTTAATTATCATTATTTTATTATTATTATAATTGTCATTATTATTATTTTATTATTATTATTATTATTATTTTAATTGTCATTATTTTTTATTATTATTATTGTCATTATTATTTTATTACTATTATCATTATTATTATTATTGTAATTATCATTATTTTATTATTATTGTAATTATCATTATTTTATTACTATTATAATTTATTATTATTGTATTATTATATATTATAAATTGATATCAATATTTTATTATTTTATTATAATTATTATCATTAAAAAACTAAAATAATTTATTATTTTACTAACTCACTATCACTACTCCAAATGTGCAATCCAAACAACATTTTCACTAACCTAGATAGCACAAAATTAGCACTATTTTTGCACTAACCTAGATAGCAAAAAGTAACCACTATTTCAACCACTAATCTAGATAGCACTATTTTTGCACTAACCATGACATGATCCAAATGCACCGAAGATACTTCTATCATATGCTTTGTGATAAACAATAAACAACAAGTTCCGTGTTCTCATATAAGAGGGCAATTCTATCATTTCGTGGGATCAAAGAGAAAAAAGTAACATACTATAAATAATACTCGCTGCTAGTTGTAGGGTTTTTCTTCCATCTCCCAAGTCGCCAGCGGCGCCACCAAAAGCAGGAGAAATGGTAAAATTTCTGATCTCTAAACCTCCAAACCCTAGCTCTTTTTTTATGGTTCTCAAGCTCCTAACACTCGTTTGTATCTGGGCTTTTCAACGATTTGTAGGGCAAGGGAACGGGAAGCTTTGGTAAGAGGAGGAACAAGACGCACACACTGTGCGTGAGGTGTGGTCGTAGGAGTTTCCACCTCCAGAAAAGCAGATGCGGATCGTGTGGCTACCCCTCCGCTCGCATCCGCAAGTGTATGTCAGATTCCGTTTGTTTCTTTTTTTAAAACATTTTTGTTTGATCTTGGAATGTTTTAATTGCAAATGATCGATTCCGGTTTGGGTGGATTTGGTTAAATCGGACCTATGCATAATTGAAGAGATGGATTTAGGATATTGGATTTACTAGAGAAATGAACTCGTAAGTTTTGCAGTGGTTAATTCGTCACCATTTGAACACTGAATTCAATTGATTTTGTTCTCTCGGATATCTCGATTTGCTGGGGAAGTAATTGGCTGAGTTTCTTAGAAGTAAATTAAGTTGTTTGTTAAGTAAATTCTCTGTTGTCATACCGAGATCTGTGGTCATAATATCTAGTGTGATATTAGTCTTCAGAAGAGAGGAAATTAAGCCAGTCTGGTACAAATTATCAGTAGTTTCACTAGTGTCAGAGTTTCACCAAGTTATTAGGTGCAACTTGACTATTATATATGACAAGATATAAGGTTTAATGTCAATTCCTGTAAATCACTATTTGATAGGAGAACTTTTAACCTGGTATTTTAAGGCTCATTGTAATGGTTCCACCTTTTCAGCCTGTGTATTATTTTGGGTTCATTCTAAAAACTAATTTGATCTATGATTGTGCAGATAACTGGAGTGTGAAGGCTATTAGGAGGAAGACAACTGGGACAGGGCGTATGAGGTACCTTCGTCATCTGCCTAGGAGGTTCAAGAGCAACTTCAGAGAAGGTAAAACTCCATTTATTATTTGGATCTTTTTCATAACTTGATAATTGAAGATTAGCCATACTTGTCTAGATGTTTGCTGTGCTCACATACAAGTCTGGGATAAGTTTATATATCCAATATTAATCGAATAAATTGCCATTTAGTTCAGTTGCTGCTTTGTTTGACATATTTAATGGTCATCTGTTAAAGAAGTCAGTTCTTTGATTGATTTTGTACACTTAGATCACATCTGTTTTGAGTTTTTGGAATTTTGAACTGAACCCCTATTTTTGATATGATATAGGAACTGAGGCCGCACCCAAGAAAAGAGCTGGTGCAGCTGCTTCAAACTAAGTCTATTTTGTATCTGTAGTGAACTAAGCTCAGAAGCATTGTCTTGATTTTGATTTTGGGCTGCTGTATTTGCATTAGTTTTGTTGGAAGAGAGGACAGTATTCCCTTTTGTTTATTTAATGCCTACTGTTTTGAAAGTTTTATCAAGACACGAGAGAATTTTACTGCCTTAATTATCAGTGAATTTATTGTATACTGTTGTTTTTTTTTTTGTCTATATTGTTTCCTAATTGTTGCTGTTGGAAGCAGTGGTTTTTATTGTATACAATTATGCTCGTTTCTGCATAACATTACTACCTCAGAGAAAGAAAATAAATTAGTTATAATAAAGAATAGTTGGAAAGTTGATATGTAAGGTATCAAAAAGATGTACTGCAGAAGTATTATTTTCAGTCAGGAACTGAGGATCAACTGTTCAAGTATATACATCGAATAATATTAATCTATAATTGTAAAGAAGACTTGGTATCTGTACTTTGCTATGGAATCAACCAGTCGGACTGTTGCTAACTTAATTATGAAGCAAATATTCTCGTCGGTTTCAAGAGAACAAAATCATTTTCTCCTTTTTGTCGGACTGCAGAAGTTACGATGGTTATGGTACAACATGTGTATTATTTACAGCAGATCAGGAGCGAGGCATGTTCATATCTAAAGTATTGTCTATAAATTTTATTAGAAGTGATTAGATTTGTCAATAATCATTATTAAAAATATAAGAGAATACTTGAAAAAATACTGTCTATGATTTTATACGAAAATATTAAAGATGGTGAATCCCCTCAGTCCTCCTTTGTCTCCGCCCCCCCTGCAGCAGATAATCATCTTTTCACTGAATTAACGCTATACAATATATAATCAGAGGCACTCTAGAAAGAAAGATTATTCATGAAGCTGGCCCCGGAGCAAAATATACAGGCTCTCTACAGTCTACAAGTAAAATTTACACAGGTGGAAAACTTTCCAGTTATTACTTGTATAAAAGATAAAAGACACATTCAGCAATTAACTAAAAATTGCCATTCTGTCGAAAATATAAGAATGGTCAGTTCTCTAGTTTGGCCTTGCAATTGGTTATTGTTCTTCTTGTCCCACCTTTCCTTTTAGCAGCGGTCTGTACTTGAGCCGAAGGTTTTGTAACTTTTGTTTCTGAAACTGGTAAGGGCCCATTTTTCTCTTTCCTTTTAGCAGCGGATGGTACTTGAGCCGGAGGTTTTGAAAGTTTAGTTGTCAAAACTGGCACGGTACCACTTTCTTCTTTCCTTTTAGCAGCCGGATGGTACTTGAGGTGAAGATTTTGTTGCCGAAACTGGTATGGATTCAAGGACCTTATTCGCATCCCTCTTTTCTATATCAGGTGGTGGATTCACGTTGGCATTCTTAACCCTTGGAGTTTTCTTTTCTCTATTCTGCAGTGCAATCAAATCATCATTTTCTGAAATTAAATCAGAATGTAAGAGTCAGTCTCAGATGACCTTTCTATCTAGGTGTAATCAATCTGAGATTTTGTAGTTCATAATTGTACACACACTTGATCTTGACCATCCCAGTTCAGTTTGATCCCATACATTTTGATAAAATCAGATCATAGCATCTTAGTTGACACCACGGGGCCACATATGGTACAGATCCACTGGTACTGCTAATGGCGGAGAAATGGGCATTGTATTACTGTTAGCAGCAAAGTAACAATCATCGTTTTGCAATTCTGGAAAATGCTTCAGTGGAAACTGAGGCTATTTTTTTCAAAGGTTATTGGGTGAATTGCCCAACAACAAGCTACATCACCCCCCAAAGGTAATGTCCAACAGTGTCAATTAGTGTATTAGCATAACTAAATCCATTGTTTAATCTCCATCGCTGAATCTTGTACCACTGTACCAATCCACCTACAGTCCTCTCCCCCGAAAAAAGTCTCCTATTGTGCTCTTTAAAAGGAGCCCAGCAGCTAGCTACACATATTGTATCCCACAGGCCACTTTTGTCAGTTGTAATTGTAGCCCTGTTGTTTTTCCATGTAAATAGTAAGGATGAGAACATGAAAGGCTGTGATAGATTGATGGTGCTGATCAGGGTCAGCCAGAATACGTTTGCCACTGGGTATTGGAAACAGGTAATTAACACTCCCAAGAATCGGCACACCACAAAGTTGGCATGCTGGCCTGCAAACTGAGGCTCATTACTCTTTTAAAGTTTCACAATCTCAGGCAAACACATACCGCTACTGGAAGAACAGCTCGAGGCCGCAAAATCAAACTCAGTTTGTCAGATTCTTCTCCATTTTTCTTCCCAGCCTTCTCTGTATTAATCAAAAGTTTATTTAGTTCTCCGAACAGTACGGACAGTAAAAGTTACTAATTGAAAATCTGCGTAAAGGTTACTAACTGAAGGAGTGTGATCCAGCTGATTTATACCAGTATTTGCACCAAAGTGCAAAGAATTCGATTTGTCAAACACAGTATGCAAATTATGTCCAATCAACCAAATTTAAGCATCAAACCTGCAATTAAGTCTCAATGCGACCTAACATCATCAATCATTACCACTATTCGGCAGTGCAATCACCCATGGTAATTAGCAAGGGGAACCAAGTAAAAGAAAAGACAAGATCACACATAGGAAATACAAAAATCCAAGATTATGCAAATTACTGTTAACTTTTGACCTGAGAATAGTGACAAACAAAAACTAACAATTAAAAATATCACGAGAAAGGTAACTTTGCTTTACAGGAGATTTCAAGGATTGAATTCCCTCTTGAGAAAGATAAATAGCGCTTGCATCACTTCTGTTTGAATTTGATTCTTCTCCCTCTGTAATGGGATTGTCTTGAGACCTCACCTTTAGGTGGGTATACACTTCAATACAGAAGACATAAAATATTGGCTAGTATGTAAAATAAAAAGGAGAAATAATGAATAAACCAAAATTAAATCATGGCATGCTCCTTTTGGTGCCAAATTATGACTAAGATGTTGATTTAAAATTTTAAAAATTCAAGATGTAGTTGTAAGTTCAGCAACAACCCCCGAAATTTTTTTTTGTAGACTCAGATACAGTGCTGCAGCCAAGAAAATTATAAATCAAATTAAGATTTGGGGCATGAAAAAATGATAACTATTTGAAAGCCTTAATTTAAACTAGAACATTCTATCAGTACCATCATGAAAGTGACCAGAAGTAACATAAAAGAACTGCAAAACTCAATTCAACAATAGGTGGTGACAATCTTAAATGAAGCAACAGTTTCTACCTGTGACAGACCAGTGAAGCATTAACTTCAGCAAAAAAACACTGGGAAGAGAGTATTTTTTAAAGATTTGACAGAAAAAGATAAAAGAAACATGAGTTAATTAGACTTACTCTTCTGATAAGGTTTTGCCGTAGAAACATCCGATCTTTTCTCTGGGAGTTGAATATTATATACCTAGAGATCAAAATAGTTGCAATAAAGAGGGGGGGGGGGGGGATGGAGAAGAGAAGTAACTGAAGAGCAACTGCAACATAGAATAAGCGATGCTGTAGATACATAACATTTTATATAGTTTTTTCACCATACAAAGCTAAAAGCTACAAAACCCTAACAAGTTGGGTAGGTACAAGTGAAGAAAATATCTAGGCTCTCTACAATTGAAGAAAACACAAGAGGGAAAAACTTTGATTTCTAATTTAGAAGATACATTTCACAATTCAAAAAAATTTGCCGTTTTGTCCACATATCAGAACATCCGGTACTTTAGTTTGGCCTCACAATTACGGCTATTGTTCTTCTTGTCCCACTTTTTTCTTTCCTTTTAGCAGTGGATGGTACTTGAGCTGGAGTTTTGTAACCTTTGTAGCTGAAACAGGTATGAGCCTGCTTTCTTCTTTCCTTTTAGCTTTGGTCTGAGCTGGAGATTTTGTTGCCGAAACTGGTATGGGTCCGATTTTGCCTTTCTTTATAGCACCGGATGGTTCTTGAGCTGGAGATTTTGTTGCTGAAATTGGTACGGACTCAAGGATCTTATTCTTGTACTTCTCTTTTTTATCAGGTGGTGGATTTATGTAGCATTTCTTCACCCTAGGTGTTTTCTTTTCTATTCGTTGATTTTGGAGTGCAATCAAATCATCATTGTCTGAGATTAAATCAGAATGTAAGAGTTAGCCCTTTATAGTTGTGCACCAGACTTGATTTCATCCCAGTACAGTTTGACACCATTACATTTTGATGAAACCAGAATTCAGCATCTAACACCTCATTGCAAGGTACAGTACAGATCAACAGGTACATCTTGTTAGTGCCAATGGCAGAGAAACAGCCGTCTTACTATTATGAGTAGCCGCAAAGTAACAAACTAACAATACTGGCATAATGATTTTGCAATCCTCGAATCGAGGTTCATTACTCTTGAAACTTTCAGGATCTAGGGTAAAGATGTACCTCGACTAGAAACCACAGCTCGCGGCCGCACAAACAAATTAGGTTTGTCAACTTTATCTCCAATATTATTCCCAGCCTTCTCTGCATTAATCAGTTAATTTAGTTCTCTGAACAAAAGAACGGTAAAGGCTACTAATTGAAAGCTACTTAATTGAAGAAGTGTAATTCCAGCTGCTATGTACCGGTGTTTGCACCAATCTACACAGAGTACCATTTGTCAAACACATAAATATACAAATTATGCCTAGTCAACCACAAGTAGGATTCAACTCTGCAATTAAGTCTTAGTGTAACCTAATTTGTTACCACCCTTAGCAGTGCAACCATGACATAATAATACATATTTTATCTCAGTTTTACTGGTTTAGACTCCACTGTGCAACTAGCAAGAAGAGAAGGAATAAATTATAATATCAGTACATCTGTCCAAAACATAATATGCAAATTATGACTAATCCACCGTAAGCAGGATTCAACTCTGCATTAAATCTTAGTGTATGTTATCTATTTTTACCACCTTTATGAGTCCAATAAACCCATGATATTGCATATCTTATCTCAGTTTTATCTAGTTTAGACCTAAATATGCATCTAGCAAGAAGATGAGCCAATTAAATGAAAAGGTAAAAAACAAAACATAGGAACTTCACGAAAGCCAATATGATGCAAAGTACTGTAATCTTTAATCTGACCTGCCGTTGTGATCTTTGTAGATGTAAACGCCACAGGATGAGACTTAGAAAACCATTTGGAAGGAGTAGAACATGAAGTGTGTGGCCGGTTTTCAAGATTATTCCCTAAGTGAAATAAATCAGCAGAAATTGGGGGTTTGGTTAGAACATACGCTTGTCATAGTATCTAGTATCAACAAGTTTCATGGTGCAGATTGGTTTTTGTACTGGTATAGTCAACAGATTCAGGTTTCAGATTGAAGGTTTGTGCAACCCAGATCTATGCTTAGTGGTACACAAGCAAACAACATACATTAAGTATTACTTTCTACATACCAGAACTAATCAAGCTTCAGGTATCAGTCATGACTTCCATTGGTACTAAGAGAAAACCATCTTGGATCTGCACTGATTCAGTACATATGCCAACTAATGGCAAGTGAATACTCAAAATTACAAATGCATGAAAACAGTATCTTTACCTCGCTTTACTGGGGATTTGAGGGATTGATGTCCCTCTGGAGAAAGACATTCGATAGCACTTTCATCACTTTTACTTGAATTTGAATCTTCTCCATCTGTATCAGAGTCGTCTTGAGACCTCACCTTTAGACGGGGATACACTTCAATACACAAGAAATAAAAGATTGTATGTGAAAAGCACAAAAAGGGATAAAATTTTCTACTCAGATACAATGTTTCAAACCAAGATAATTATAAATTAAATGAAGAATCAAAACACGTAAAAAGAAATTGTGAAAAATAAAAATAAAAGAAAGCCTTAATTTCGACTGGAGCCTTCTACCAGTACCATTTTTTAAAATAACCACAAAAGTATCCAAAAGTTGTACAAAAAACAGCAAAAGTCGATTCAATAATAGGCATTGACAATCTTAAAGATGAAGCAACAGTGTTTACTCGTGATCGACCAAAGAAGCATCAACTTTGAACAAAAGAACTTGGAAGAAACCAATTTTAATATTTGAAAGAAAAATAGTAAAGAAATACGAGTTAATTAAACTTACTCTTTCTGATAGGGTTTCTCAGAAGTGATATCCGATCTTTTCTTCACGAGTGTAATATTATATACCCAGAGGTCAAACTTGGTGAATAAAGAAAAGGAGAGGAGGAAACAAAGAAGGTGAAGCAACTGCGCAAAGGATGGCGTGGAGTATCCGACCAATTTGTTCAGTAGAGAGAGAGAGAAAGAGGGAGTGAAGGGAGAGAGAACGGAATCTTTTTTTCCTTTTATTTGTTTTCTTTCTGAGAGAAAGGATTAAAGGAAAGGTGTTTGTTTGCTCAATGTTCTATCTGAATTTCTTTCCTTTGGCGTCAACACAAAGCTATACGTGAAGTCATGAAGCAATCAACGGTCGTCTCTTCCAATTTTGTCTCTTTATTTTTTAGGGGTTTACTCCAATACTCCCACCAAAACCTGCTCTCTAAATATCATTTTCAGCGATTCATTTGATAGAATGAACGGCTCTGATTAAAAGGAAATTTTAGACAGTCGGTCATCTTAATTTAACAACCGGTTACCATATAGCAGAATAACCGGTCAACCTTCAGACAACCGGTAGAGAGAAATTTCGGAGGGGCATTTTAGGTAAAAAAAATTCGGATCCAGCCCTTCCTGTTCCCTCATTTCCCGTCTCCAATTTCTCGAAAGTCAAAACCAGTCTCCGTCTCCTCTTTCCTTTCCCCATCTCTCTCTCTATGCATGACCAGGAACAGAACCCCTAAACTCCGCTCCCTTTCTCATTTCCCGTCGCTCCTATTTGGAAAAAAACACATGCCAGATGTTGATGTTGATTTGGAACTCTTACATAACAGTGTTGAAGTAGGTTTCTTTTTTCCTTCATTATTGTTTCTAATTTTTTCCCTTCAAACTTACTGACATCGTTAGTATAGTTCACCTGCAAATTGTTCAAACTTGTTGAAATTGTGTTTATTTATTGTCGCAGACGGCTATTTCTGCTAGCAACAAAACAGAATTCAGGAAAGAGTTGATTTTTTTATTTGTCAATATCTACAAAGAATGTTGTTATACGAAGTACTATTATTACAATACTTGGTATATATGCATCTTTCCCAAAATCAGAATGTCTGCTTGAAAATTGCAGTAAACAAACAGCTAAATGACAAAGAAAGAGTGGCAGCAGCATTAGAGAATCCAAACCTATGTCAACTAGTTGACGAGTGCCTTTACTCTAAGGAACTATAATTAAGCCCCCTTTCCAATGAAGTGCGTGCTTTCTTGAGGAGAGAGGAAATACGCCGGTGAAATTTTTTTGACAAAGAGGATATGACAGACGGAGATGGAGAGAGAGACACGGAGCTTGGGGAGAGAAGGAGAGAGGAAATACGGCGGTGAAATATTTTAGACGGATAACTCTAAAAAATCGTCATAATTTGGGTATTTCCGATTTTACCCTTTCTGTTTTACGCAGATTTTTGTATTACAATTTTTTATGGTGGGAGTATGGAAAGACCCCCTATTTTTTATTTTTAAATAGAAGAAAAGAAATTCTCTGTTTCTTTGCTCTACAGCTCTACTCCTTTCCTACTTTTGCTTGGCGCACTCTAGTGAGTCCCCCCGCAGGCCGCAGCGTCCGTATCTCAGTATCTGCTCCATAACATTATTCTAAAGCTACTTCTAGTTGGAAGTTTTAGATTGAGACATCCGATTAAGTTAATGCAGAACTTTTAAAATAAATGTAGGCATTTTTTTAGGGTTTATACCGGAGCGGACTCAGAATTTTCGCAGAGAAGATAACTATATTTTTTCAGAGGTGACAAAATAAAGCAAATTTAAAATATATAAGATTATTTTTCAAAAGAAATTGACAAATTGTATAAATATACAAAATTACTTTGCAATTTTTTTTTTCAAAAGAGGAACGACTGCCCCTCCTTAGATACATGGAGGTCCGCCACTAGATTTACATTTGTACTTCTTATTGAACCACATGTTGATAATCCAATGGGAGCATCTGTCTTGCGTAAGCGTAATTAAGTTATCGTAAGCTTTCACGCCCTTCACCTTACTAGTATGGGTGTCTAAAGTGAAGAACTACACAAAATAATCTAGTTTCGTTTTTCACGAAACAAAAATTTGTTTCGTTAATCGTTTTGTTTTACATTAATTATTTATTTCATCATTTCGTTTGTCATGAAACAAATAAAATACGAAATTTCGTGATATTTTACACTGTATTTTTAAACAAAATGAAATATTTATTTCGTTAACGGCCTTAAAAAATAGTTGAACTCCTCGCGATCTTTGGAAGAACTACAAGTCTAACTTTCATGAAATTGATTTGAAGTGAACCACAGTTCCAACTAACAATGTGTGATTGAATCATGAACAACAGGTACTGTCATGGCTTGTGTCTTCAGTATAACAGAATGAAAACTCTGTTCGTTCTTGTTTATACCGTTTCGATTCGTGACGGAAGAGAAAAAACAATTTCATTTTATTTCGTTTATCACGTAAGGAAACAAAAAACGACAAAACGATATTGCGTCCACAACCCTACTTACTAGCGATCGAAGTGAGAAAAATAAAGTAGGCCTCATATTTCCCCAAGTTATTTATATGCGCATGCAACTTCAATATTACATATATAATACATGTATTTTTGCTAGAAAGATTTATATATTTTTATGGAAAATCTCATTGTGACTCTTTATTATTATTGATGCTTATTAATATTTGTTATATTATCATTATCAGCATGAATAATGTAGTATACATAGACGTCCTACTTACCTTTAAGTTTTTTGCTTTTTATTTATGTTCGCACTACACATCACAATCAAATCGGAAGACTTAAAATATGCGTCTTATGTTGTATGCACAGTACAATAGACATGCTCTATTATTGTTACTATTTATTATTTATTATGTATTATTTGTTATATTACTAGTACTATTATTACTATTACTATTAATATTATATTATTATTATTATTACTATTATTATTTCACTATTTTGATGTATGTTTGATCCATAGGCTCTAGCCTACGCCAACACCAGCTAGTTTCAGACTAACTTATGACTTTTTTTTAATCTAATTATTATTAACTTAAATATCTAATTAACGTTTCTTTATTAGACAAATTTTGTTTAATGTAAGCATAGTTAAAATTTATTATATCATATTAACCAATAAAATGTGTTATATCACGAATAAATTATACTGAAATCTAAATTGATTAAATAAAAGTAAAATGCTAGGAAATTAAAAGTAGAATTTGCTTGTGCTAGGGAAAAGAGAATCTGTTGCTTTTATATCCTATTCGTTGGATCTAAATATACATAAAAAATCTAAGTCCCTTGAAAAATAAAATTGGGACGACGCGTATCGAAAATAACAGAACTCTGATCGTATCCTGAAAAGTAACAAAGTTCATTTCGTTCTAGGGAGGGAAACTTCTGGAAAGCTATTTGGGTACGTCTAGCATTTTGAACATTTTTTTTTTCTCGTCAAAGTAAAAAATCAAAATGTTGGTACGATCAATCAATTACACTCTTTTTTTTTATTAATTTAATAATTTATTATTTTTTCTTGCCATGCAATTTAATAAGAAAAATAATGTGATTCATTGATTCAATAGTTTAAATCATAAATGCTCCTATCTAACCCTCTTCCGCGGAACAGTTAGGTCAGAGCTCCATTGACTAAACACGTTTTTCAGAAGATATATGTTTAAGTTTATTAAAGAGCTCGCGAACTATCAGAATTTTTGGTTAGAAATATTTTTTAATTTTATTTGCTAAAGATTAATATTTTTAATTTTTAATAGAAGGCATAATATGAAAATACAAGTTTTTATTTTTAATTTATGAAATCACTATTTTGCTCATATTTCTAAATATTTATTGTTGAATGAAAATCTAGCAATTTCGAAAGAACAATTTTTTATCTATCATGTTTCCATCATGCCTACAAAATCTTGATCACTCACTAACTCCATTTTATTTTTAACTCTATTTTTTGCTTCTTGATGAGTGGTCAAAATTTGAAGACATGATAGAGACAAAAAAATGAAGGTATTTGAGCACCACTCTTTTTTAAATTATCAAATTATCGTATAATCTACACGACTAAACTGAACCATCCAATCATATATTAGTTGATACGACACGACACGACACGACACAACACAACACATGTTATCTTCTCTCTAGTTTTTCTCCAGAAATTGCTTCACCCCAAATTGAGAATTCGCATCCCACGAAATATTTTATATTACGTAATAACAATCGTTTACATAACTTTGAGACTTACGCATGCAACTTTCAAAATTATGCAAACTATTTGATTGCTATTTCGTAATACGAAGTATTTCCAAGAATATATATCCCCAAACTAAAGGGGCATTTCCACAAACACCTTGGATGCATCTGAAATGAAACATGCTTTAAAATCTAAATCAAAATAAGACGGATAGTTCTATTGAGAAAGAGAATAAAACGGGCCGAGAACATGGGCTTTCATTTCCGTGTTTCAGCTGCGAAGATAAATAATTCGTGGTTTAAGAACTTGGGCCGAGATGAAAGCACCGCATTTGGCAAGAGCTCAAATAAACAAATAAATAAATAGCCTTTTAAGTTTAAATCAGTCGAAGAGTTCCTATTTTTCGTGACCAAGTGCTCCGAGTCTAAACGAACCACATATCCTGAAATTGAAACTGAAACTCCCTATATAGGATCCTCTCCAATTCTTTGCGGTAGAAAATTCTCAGAGAGATGATCTTGACCGTCCGATTCAAAATCAAGCTCGGCACCGTCCAAGTTAATTACACAACTAACCAAACCTTATTGTACAAGCCATACAATTAGAAACAGATCTGAACCCTTCCTCTCTCTCTCTCTCATCTCACCTTCTCTCTACCAAAGGAGCTAACACAAACCCTCTCTCTAAACCCTAGCGATCAACGAACAAACCCCTCCACGAAAACCATGGCATCTTGGACTCTCTCGAAATCAGGCGACGACAAGAAAGGAGGCGTGCTTGCTTCGATCTCCAACTCTCCGATCGTCGTCAAGGCTCGCGAGGCGGCGTCGGAGGCGGCGACGGCCGGTAAGAAGCTTCTCTTCAGTACCGGAAAGGCGGCGTGGATCGCCGGGACCACATTTCTCGTCCTGGTGGTCCCACTCATCATAGAGATGGATCGTGAACAGCAATTGAACGAGCTCGAGTTGCAACAGGCTTCGCTTCTTGGATCTCCCGCTGCTCCAGCGCCCCCAAACCCGAAGTGAGTTTCTAGGGTTAGGGTTTTGTTAGGCTCGATTTGAAATGGGGGTTGGTTGCAAAGATGTCGTTATTATTTTTTTTTCTTTTTTGTTTGTAGTTTCTCCTACAGAGAGGTATTGACTTGTTATGCTCCGAGGATATTTTTGGATCAAGAACGATTTGTGTAGGGAAATAATCGAATTTTCATAATCTTTTATTTTTAAATGCATCTTGTTTTCATAATGTAGATTTGGGGTTTGTATGCCCTTGATTTCATAGCTTTCACTGCTTAATTTTCAATGTGTGTAATTGATTTATTATCAGGATATTTATCTTGCACTTTTTTTTTTGCAAGTAATGATAAAATACTGCTTCAGCTAACCTCACAGTCTGATTCATGATTTGATACTGATATGAGAGTTGGCAGTTCTGAATGAATAGCTGAACTAGTAACCATTATCCTATTATAATCAATATTTGGGTTTGGTGTTAGTTCTTGCTAAGTCCAATTTTTATTTTAGTATTGTATCTGGTCATATTATTTAGTAATTGGAGATGCCAAGTAACTTGAGTGACTGAAGTTCTCTCCAACTGGTACAATTTGTGTTACCAGTCAATTTGGAATATATAATTGTTTGATACTTCGTTTTAGTAATGATCAAGTTAAGGTTGGTATTTTTTAGCCTTAGTTTTGTGTCATACTGATAAGAGTTTTGTTGATTCTGAAATATAATTCATTGGTTTATTTTTGGTCTGAAGTAGCAGCATAAAGTAACATTTGTTTCTAAATAGGTCTCCAATTAATATCCAAAGTTGCTTCCGGGATTTGATTAATTCTCTCTTTGAATCTGGATGATTAGCTGGGGGATGCTATTTGATTGTCAAATGTTTGTTGAGGTTACTTGGTATCAAATCACAATGAACTGAAATATTTTATTTTTTAGCCTGAATCTGCTGATGGTAAAGTAATGGTACAAAATGTTCCCTAGATCCTAGTTGTTAGTTGTCTGAGAAAAAAATGAACAGCCTAGATTACACTTACACCTATGACTTTACAGTGATCTTTTTAATCTGATGTGAACATTGATTAACGACTCCTATGCAACTATGAGGCAATGACACATTTCTACCATAGTATCTGTGGCAACTGCCGGCTACTGGATTTTATTTATTGCATTACCAATTATATATTTCCAATTTGAGTTGCATAATTTCATTCCTTTGTTGCACTGCTAAAATGTGATTCTTTTTTCTTCATCGTGGTTAAAAAAACTCAGTTGAAGCAGACACTGTTGCCTAGTGATTGCAATGTTAGCACAAATAAGCTAGTGAGCAACAGTAGTTTTGCTCATTTAGATATTCTAAAATCTAATAAATGGATAGCTTCCTGATAGAGTGATAGATAGAGTCTGCCATCTTTCAACATAATATTATCAACATAATTTGCTAAATATCAATCAATAGGCTGCTTGTCACCAAAAGACCTCTTACAAGGGCAGTTGTTCCTAACAGTCAAAACTAGTGCTCTTCTATAAACAATTTTTTTACATGTATAAAGAATCACTTACTAGAAAAATAATCTGTACTGAACTGTTACACACCTTACCAATTTATGCAAACTTACCAGCAACTTAAAAGCTAGAGTTCCTAACAACCAATACATGAATTGTTACTCTCTCTCAGGAATAAATAACCAGAAGAACAAAACCCAAGTGATAAAAAAGAAATCCAAATTTGAGTATGTGAATGTGTTGTAATCTCAAGCTAAGCCGTCAGCATCATCGAAAGCTCTGCATCCACAAAACCAAAATCTGGCATTGCCGTAGCTTTGCCTTTGCCATTTCTTAATATTGTTCTTAATAATCATCTCAGCTAAATCATGTTCCGGTGACAAATCACTTTTGTATCTCTCAATCTTTGACAAGAGTGCCTTGCTATCAATCTGTTCCTGCTCTTGGCACTTATCTAGCGGTCCAGAATATTCCATCAGGCGCCGCTGCTCACTGATTGCGAGCTCAATATCCTCGTCTATCTTATGTGCTTCAAATCTTTTGAAAAATAACATAACTCAGAAACAATGGCTCATTTTAAGTCTTCTACAGTCATTGTACCGGAAAACCACTTCTGCACTGTACCAGAAACCCTTTCTAGATGTTGACCGGCTCTGTTATTGAAAATAATAAAATAGTCATATTAGTGGTCTGTCCAAGATATGGAGAAGTGCTTCCACTACTAGAGGGTATGTATCAATCAATCGCACTGGTCTATACTTGATTTTTAAGGCATATCACAGTTGGTTATTTAACAGTACCTCATTGAGTTCGGTCTTGAGGTGATACCACTGAGTGCCACCGAGCGACGTCCACTGTCATGCTTGGATGGAGCGAATATTGAACTACTGCCCAGTAGACAAATCGAGACGTTTAAGATACCCTGCGGACGGAGCGTCTTCGGCCGCCTGATTTGAAGCGCAACCATCTGGCGTTCTTTTGGATTGAGGAATGTTTTTACAAGAATGCGCGTCGTTCCTGTTTGTGCAAACAACATAATGGTTTGCAGCAGTATGAATACATGCCATCACAAATAAGCTGTTTATTACATCCATCCTACTTGTTTTGACTAACTTTTAACTTTGGATTGGCGTTTAAATTATGATAAATTTTTGGTAAAAGTGATGGGTCTATGTAGATGAACACCATTCCTATTAGAACTTCTTCATAAACCTCGGCAGTCTTTTCATTGCTAAATAAAGCACACATAGGAGGAACTGGTTTTCCGGAGTGCAAACAGTAAAGCAAGAAAAGAACACCGAAAAAAAAACCTAAAATTGGATCTCAACTGAACTAGACTATTGAATGCAATCTCAACTTCTCTCAGATGAGGAAGAAAACAAGTAGGAAGTTGAAAAAAAAAATACCTAATTTGTGGTCCTTGTTTCCGAAAGCCAATTTTCAGACAGCAAAGATTTCGACTTTAATGGTGGATGTTTCAGATTGAAGGAAGGAATTGTCAACGCGAATCACAAACTTATCATTCCATGTGGGGTCGGTGCCACCAGAGTTGTCGGTTTGTGTGATCAATTCCTCATCTGGACACTGGTACACTGTAGCCACCGCGTATGTCTTCATGTTCTTGTGTAGTGGGTAAAGATTTTGCGCAGATATCACAGTCAATTCTAGAAGGTGCATGTCAGGGCAGGGATAGGGGGTTATGTCGCTGTTGCTCCTGCCTTTGCTCCCCCGGTCTTGGCCCCGCTTACCAGCTTGTGCTAATAACATGTACCGGTGTGGTGGGGGGCAGGAAACGGGGTATGCAAATGCGAGGTGGAAAGGAAAATTGCAGGGAACAAAGCATACAGAGGTGACAGCTCAGAGTATCTTGTATTTGAAAGGCCAGGAAGGGTTAATTTTAGTAAGAACTAAATAGTTAGCAAATTCTAAGGATATTTGATTGGATCTTGGGGTTTGAAGTATAAAACATGCTTCATTACTAAGTTGGGGATGTACGGCAACTGATGGTGTTCGGCGTATATGCCATGCCTAACTTAGGCTTTGTTTGCAATATGTCACGCGGTTGGCAGTGTATGAAAGTTGGTATTGTGATGCTAATGTTAGGCTTGAATATATAAGCCTTCTGTTGAATTGAGCAAGAAAAAAAGGAGAGCAGGATAGCAATGAATCTCATATGCTGAAGAAGAGACAAACAAAGAGGGAAACAAAGACCAAAAGACGTCCCAGCAACGAGAGAATTTCGGTTCGAGCCGGTTGCATTCTAGGTTCATTGGATCAAATTCAGGTGGTTCTGTATATCCGGCGGTGAAGCATTTGATATTCGAATAAATTGCCTGTTACAGAATTATTCCTACAAAATCGGCCATTTCTGATTAAACAGGAAAATATAAATTAGGTGAGTGAGATATCCTTTGGAGCCATATTTACCGTATCATCCATTAACTCTGGTAGTCTGTTTACATGTATACATGGTAGGTTAAAAAATTTCATTGGGGGAAGATTTTTTATATATTCAATTTAATTCTTATAGTTTGATAGATCTTTTCTAATTTAATTGGAATTAATCCAGGAGTACAGTTAGAGTAAATCAAAACCAACGAGGCAAGAATAATGAATTGATCAAATTTATTCTAATCACGGCGGGTTTATCTCTTTTTTCAGGCAAGAACCTGCAACTAAAAAAAGAAAAAAAATTATATTGGAGTTGGAGCTTAATTAGTTTCCAATTGGTACATAATTGTACAGTGGGCTCAACCAGTAATATAATGTGGAGATCTATTTCAGGGCATGTATTTTAACATCAAATTTCTCTGTGTCTTAGTATTATCACCGGTTTATGGTAAATATCCAAAATTTGAAGCTAAATGTGCCAAATTTGAAGAGCTTAATACTTGGGGGATACTGGACTGTTAGTTATCCTGATGCTGTCCCATACTTTCTTCAGCAGATATCGATGCTTGAGAAGCTTACTCTGATCTGCATCGAGGTACCACTTCTGTCGTCTAGTTCCTATCATATGCAACAGTACCAATTGACCAACTACATGCTGAGTATTTTATGAATGTTTTGGGCAACTAATCATTTGTTTTGACCATATTAGTCTTGCCAACCTTTATATTGGTACCCAAACCGACCAGAATAGGATGATAGTATTACCTGAAAATGCAACACTTGGTGTAAAAGTATGATTGTTTTTGTTTTCATTATAGGGTCCTGGATTTCCGAATGATGTGAGATCCGCTAACATGTCGACTAATTTGCATTTCCAATGCCGAAATCTGAACGCAGTTAATATAATATGCCATGAGTCTGATAAAAGGATACGGCATCTGAGAGCGAATCTGAAGAGTAATGGAGTTTCTAATTTGAATCAGACTTCAGGTGGTCATGGCTTTCGAGATGAATGCTTGAACAGGCTTTATAAAGTCTGATATTGGATAAATGCCAATATTTGATAGTTGATACACAACCCACTGACAGGATGAAGAATTCCTTTTAGACTGTTACGAGTGCATCTTTTTGTTTTTTGTTGATTCGGGTCAAGGATAGGGGTGGTAGTTCAAACTTGTTTGATACTAGATCTGTGATGTTTAATATAATTCAGTGTTTGAATCAATTTGCTAAGTTGATGTTATCATTTTGTACCTATATACCTCTGGCAGCTTTTTGTGAACTTGGAGGTAACGTAAATACTGAAAAGTTTCTTTATATATCTGATTTTAGAACTCAACCCAGTATTAATATTCTCTTTGAATTTCTTTCTAATTTTGCAGAATTTCGCCCTTTTATATTTTGGTTCGGATGGAGCGAGACCAGCATTTATTTGGCACATCAAAACATTCATATGTGATCAACTAACCTGCGATAATGATAAATCCTTCTATCTTAAGCGCATCTCCACAATCGCATCCCCAATTGTAAAAAAAAAATGAAACTTTTTGTTGCAAGAATTTCGTCCTAAAAGTTTTAATGTATATTTATTTAGAGTGTCTTCATCCTGCAATTTTCGAATTTAGTGACATGGTAATTTGTAATTCGAAAAGCAAGATCATTTGCAATTGAAGGGATGAAAATGTTTATATCACTTGCAAATTTTGATGCGGCACTTTTAAGAAAGATTTTCTAATCTTTTTTGAACTTGCTAGTTTAGCAAGTGTTCATATTCCTTCCCAAAATTGCAATTACAGGTCTTCTACATTGGGATGGAGATGCTGAGGCAGGGATATTGCAAGTCATTCATGCTGCTCCCGAAGTGTTGGATGCGAAATATCAGTTATGATCATATGATGAATTTTTTATGATATAAATTATAAGTAATAATATAAAAAATGGTAATAATATTACTATTAGTAAGAATAAATAATAATAATAATTAGAATTACGTTACAGTACTTACGTAAGCACGAGGATTTACCATACTTGCGACCCATATCTCAAATTTTAATGACCGATTCGAGCCGTTGAAAACGTTGTTTACTAGAATCTAATAGATTCTAGTTACCTTTAAAATTATTTAAGCACCAATGGGTAACATTTACTTTAATCGGTGGTTTAAAATGTAACCGCATAGACTGCATATGCGGCTACTTTTATTTAGGTGGTGAATATGGACTAGCATATTCAATAACTTATTATAGTTTGTAAAACTTTTATCGTGTTAAACATGTAAAATTAGTTATTATGACATATTCAATTTAACAAATCTAAGATTATATTTATATTTTATCATGATTTAGTATTTTTCTATTAAAAAACTTTAAAATTCCATTTAGTTCATATGTTTTCAGTGCATCATATACATATTGAACTAGAGTTTCAAAAAGTACGGGCGAGTCTACTCGCCCGTGCCCAGATCCGATCGACCCATGCTCGTGCCCAGATCCGACCCGACCCGTGAATTTCGGATCCACGGATCTAGCACGGATCGAGTTGACCCCAAACCCCTCAAACTCGTGTATACCCGTGCCCGACCCGTGGACTCGTGGAACCGTGCAAAAATTTAAAAAATACAAAAAATTCAGAAAAATTCGAAAAAATATATATATATATATATATATATTAAAATAATGTGCAGTTTTAAATTAAAAAATTCAAAAAATTCAAAAAAATTCGAAAAAATGGACTAATCCGAACCGGACCCGCCCCGATCCGTGCCCGACCCGCCTGGATTTATCACGAATCCAGTTGGAGGTTTTGGGTTCGAACCCATGCATACCCGCCCCGTCGTACCCGTGAACCCATCGTACCCGTAGATCCGTGGATCCGGACGAGTCGAATCCACGAATACTCGACCCGTCCCGTCATTAAAACACTATATTGAACCACACATGCATCCGCTGCATATGCCTTATGCAATAACCGACTGCACGCATAATAATTAAATTCACATTTAAAAACATTAACAATAGCAGTAGTACATTGGAGCAATGTAAAGTACTAGAATCATCACTACTTTAGTTTTATTTGTCAAACACACAAACACAATGCAGTTAAAAAATAATTAAAAACAGTAAAAACATAAAAGGCGAGACTACCATATTTGTCAGACAAACAGTACAGTTAAAAAATAATTAAATCAGTAGAAACTAGAAACATATAGGGAAAAACCTTGACTCTAGTTTAATAGAAAATAAAGAGTAAGAAAATAAATCAAAATTGAATTTGTGATTTTGCTAATTTTTTTTTTTACTTCGCAGTTCACACAACTTCTCCCCAGGTGAAAAGTAAAACAGCTGGAATCCAAGGATTGTCTCCGAGTGTAACTGTGCAAGTGGTGAAGACTAGAGAACTAAAACCTTATCAATTAAACAGAACTAAAAGCTCTCCTCTCATCCAGTCATCCTTCCCCACTGGTCTAAACCCCCTCCACGTCACCTCAAACAATCCTCTCTCTCTCTCTCTCTTTGCAAAAACCTCCCCTCTTTCCCTTCTATCCTCTCTCTCTCTCTCCCTTCACTTCTCTCTCTATTCTCTCTCTCTTTCTTTCTATCCAAAATGGCAGCCCCAGCCACCATTAGCTCCTACATCTCCACCATTAACACACATCTCACCTCCTCCAAATCCATCCCCTCATCGCCGGTACGCGTCTCTGCCCCTCGCATACCCCGCATGCACTCCATGCTCCATCTCACACAAAACCTTTACACCACACACATTACTCCCAAACCTCGCATTTTCAGTAGGATATTGGCTGCTGTTTCGCAAGAGGAAGCCGCAACGACTGCCGTCGAAGGAGAAGAAGAGGCAGCGGTTGAGGAAGTGCAAGAGAGTGGAGCAGGAGGAGAAGAACAGGCAGCGGTCGAGGAAGAGCCACAACAAAACACTAAATTGTATTTTGGGAATTTGCCGTACAACTGCGACAGTTCGCAATTAGCTGGTTTGGTACAGGAATATGCCACTCCTGAGATGGTTGAGGTGAAATTTCTTTTATTCTTCAATTTCAAAGAAAAAAAGGAGAACTTTTTTTTTCAGTATTTCACAAGGTGCTATGCTTATATGCCGAGTAAAAGTATATATGCATTTAGATATGTCATGATTTAGTGCAAAAAAAATGCCATCTAGATTAGTGATTGAAATAGTACTCATTTTTTATTATATAGATTAGTGAAAATATTGTTTGAATTATACATTTGGAGTAGTGACAGTCAAAATTAGTAAAATAACAAATTATTTTAATTTTTAACAAATAATACAATAAAATAGTAAAATATTGATATAAATTTATAATATAATAATACAATAATAATAATAATAATAAAATGATTATAATACGATAATAATAACACAAATGATAATAATACAGAATAATAAAGTAAATAATATAATAAAATAGTAATAATAATAATAATGACAATTACAATAACAATTATAAATAATAATAATAATAATAGTAACAATAATAATAAATATTGGCAATTACAATAATAATAATAATACCAAAGACGATGATTACAATGTAATAAAATAATGATTTTGCTAAATATGACATGTGCTAATTTGTTAATCCTATCATTTTGTTAAGTTAGCAAAATAATATTAACCAACACTACTCGCAATTTACTAATTCATATTTGGATCACATTTTCATGTAGATAGCAACACTAATCCATATTAGTGCTATTTTTGGTGGTCCAAACATGTTTTGTGGTGCATGTATGCTGATATGTCAACCTTGTTTCATTGCTTATATGTATTACTTAAAAAAAAATGGGTATGGACTAGGGATGATTAATAGGAAAATAGTTGAAATTGAAATTTCAGAGATCTGTTTTTGAAAACATAAAAGAAAACAAAATTGAAAAGAGTAACCAATTTGTTTACTGAACATTTTACTTGAATTGGGCTTAATCGACTGATAGGATAAGCACCAACATTCAAGACAACTAATCGAAATGTAGATTTTGCTGATTGAAAGAAGATCATTCTACTTTCATGTCAGTATCTTTTTCTATTGTTTTTGTATAAGTGTTTATGGCACATTTCAGGTCCTCTATGACAGAAATACTGGGAGGAGCAGAGGGTTTGCTTTCGTAACCATGAGCACAGTCGAGGATTGCGAGGCCGTCGTTCAAAATTTGGATGGAAGTGTAGGTTACCCCCTTCCTTTTTGATGTTTTCCACTGGGCTCATGTTAGATTTCTTTTTTTCCAACATGAAGTTCAATGTTTCCAAAACCAAATGCTTTATTTACGGTACACGAAAAGTACCGCTACACGATTGTCAAGTAATTCTGGCTGGAATTCAATCATTTATCAAATACAACTTCAAGATTAATTGCCTCATTTTCAAATGATACCTCCGGAAGAGTTATGCTAATATTCTTCATAATTCTAGGTATCAGACCAGAATAAAAATAAAGATTAGAATCCATGAGCTTAATTTTGCTTAAATAATAGAAAATATAACAGTGATCTCTTTCCTTCTTTACTGTCATTCAGCAATTTAATGGAAGAACAATGAGGGTGAACTTCTCTGACAAGCCAAGGGCAAAGGAGCCATTGTACAAAGAGAGCGAACACAAGCTTTTTGTTGGCAACCTTTCATGGAACACCACATCAGAGGACCTGCAGAAGGCATTTGAGAAATGTGGCAACGTGGTATCGGCTCGGGTCCTATTTGATGGCGACACAGGTAGGTCACGTGGTTACGGATTCGTTTGCTATTCGACCAAGGAAGAGATGGAGGAGGCACTTGAATCTCTTGATGGCGAGGTATTCTACTCTCTCTCTCTTATCTTCTTTTTTCCCGAAAACTTGACAGAGAGCCTACTCTCTCTTCCTATGTCAGATTGATAATTTATTAATAGAAAAATAACAACAAATCACATGCTAAGGACTATTTATTATATAACTCTTGACCAAAACACGAACTATTGACAGGAACTTGATGGAAGGGGGATCCGAGTCAGCCCGGCTGAGGGGAGGAGGAACTAACTAGTACAAGACAATTTCACAATTCATACACCGGATGAGAAAACATAGGTACCAGGATTGCCAGCAGTGCAGCAGATAAGAAGCCAAAAAACATTTTTTTTTTTTTGCCGAAGTTGATTATGAAAGAAAATGCTGGATGTCTTCTTTGTATGAAAATCATGAAATGAGTTGATTTATGGTAGCACCACAGCAATTTCTTAGTTCTTAGCCGGGTGGAGTAATTATTGAACAGGTTGTTTTGGTTTCTTTTTCCCCCTTTTGAATAATCTACAATATAGCTGTTATTTTCTGGAACATCTCTTTTTTTTTTCTTTTTCTCAGTGTGTGTGCCTTATTTCCTTAATCTGCAGAATTGCCACTAAAAGAAGGAAAAAATGTTGATTATTCCTTCTTGTGCAATTTGCATAAATTATTTAATAATTAAATGTCAGATATGGATATTCTAAATCATTGGAGTTGATATATCCCATTTTGCGATGTTAGAACATTTCTATTTTTGAAACTCTTGTAATTTCTAATTTGATGTGACAGTTTCTAAATGACTTTCAGGTATGTAGATGAGTTTGTTATTCAAAAATTTTGCTCTAGAGTTTTTTATTTAATAACTTTTTTTCAAAGTTTATAAACTATGATGTGATTTAATCATTGGTTAAAATTGATCGGTCTCTCACAACACTGATAGTATTTGTTGATGTGACAATTAAAAAAATTGAACTTTTTAGTTTCACGAATTAAAAGTTACAAACTAAAGAAAGATTAAATTTCTAAAATTGATATGTCAATTATTTAGAAACTTCACGAGTTTCAGAGATGAAGATGCTCACGCTAACATGAAAAGGTTCTTGTGACATCTCATTTTTTAATTAGTGAATTTAGGGAATGAGCACAAAATTTACGGACTCTTAATTACAGTGAAAAAAAATCACATGAATTTTTAGGATAGATCTTAAATTAAAATATGTTCCAACAATGCAATAACAATAATCTATTTGGGGAAAAAATTAAACAGATGTACAAATCCTTCTTCTAGCCATTGCTTTTCTGTTTATCCCCTTTCAAATGAATAACACGATTATCTTAGTTTTAAACAAATTTACAAGAGTTTGTCTAACTAAACACACAAATTTAATAGTTTCGATTGAATTTATTTATTTAGACCATTGAAAAAATGTTATAGTAAATACGGAACACTTAATAAACATATCGAAGTATGTACACATGACTGCACTAGTTCATAATTCGATTAATTAAGCACACGGTTTTAAATCAATTTGTGCTTGGTGCATCTCTATTTTGAAATTGATGAAGTTTCTAATTTAATGTAACAGTCTCTAAATCAGTTTACAAGATGTAGATGAGTTTTTTATTTAGTAATTTTATTTCAAAGTTTATAAATTCTGTTGTGACTTGATAATTCGCTAAAATTGATCGATCTTCTGCAGTGCTGGCGCTTTCTCTCTCCTAAAATTGACCGGTTTGCGCTAAAATACAATTGTTGACTCTATCTCTCATTATTACAAAAGTTGATTAGAGATGGTCAATTGCCATAGTCTATATTTTTTACATAAAATAATACATTCACTGCTAAAAAGAGAAGAGAGGTGCAGAAAAAATGCGCCAAAAATAAAAGCACCAAATAAATGTGTCAGAAAATAATTAGTTTGCCTTAGTATTTACTGATATGACAATTAAAAAACTCTAATTTTAGTTTCAAGAAGTATGAGAGTTTAAAAAAATAAATTTCTAAAACTGATGTGTCAATTATTTAGAAAATTCAATAATTTTATAAATAAATGTGCTCTTAAATTGAATACAGATGTATTTAAAGTTTTCATCATCAATCTACATTCTGTACTTTAATAAAACTGTTAATTTTCTACTTTTGAGGTTTGAACACAAATTTCATACAAATTCAATACTAAATCGATCATCTTCAATCGCCATTCGCCAAGCATCATTGATGACCACGTTGCTCTCTATACAATCATTTGTACGCTGCATCAATCAGAGTATCAGACAATGCCACGTTGCTCTCTATACAATCTTCTCTTCTTTTTCTTCTTCCAACTTAGCAATTGAGTCTAGTGAGTCTTTTAACCACCCAATCCGATCTCCTTTCTCTCTTTCGCGTGGCCAAAAATTCCTCCAAAATGGTCACAACCACCTCAGCATCTCTCCTCCTTCCTTCCCCTCTCTCACGCCGCAACGCCGCCGTACCCGTCGCCGCTGTATCCACCTCGCATCTTCCCAGCCGAAGACGCTCTCTTCTCCTCCTCCTTACCCTCCCCGCTCCATTTCTCGCTACCACCACTCCTCCCTCAAGAGCAGCTGACATCGGGTTTTTTGGCATAAGAAAGAAGATTGAGAAGATTGATCAGGAGGTGGTGGAGGTGGTGAAGGAAGGAGAGCAGTTGGTGGAGAAGGAGATCAAGTCGGCTGCAGCGGCTGTTGAAGCTGAGGTGGAGGCTACCGGAGCAGGTTTTCAAATTGCCGGAGATTTGGTGCAAGCTGGTGCAGTTGCCGGAGCCGAGGCGGTTGGGGTTTTGATTGGTTTGTCAGTTGTTAATGGAATTCTTAGTCAAGAGAGCCAGAAATAAATGGATGCGTTTGGTTATGATTTCTTAATTACTTCTCTTTTCTTTTTACATGTTGATTCGTTCATGGTGAGTATCAATTAGAAACATGTAGTATGTACTATGTATATCTAGTGACTATATATATATGGGATGTGTGGTTATTGATTGATTTTGAAGAAAAATTATCTGAAATAGTTTTTGCTTTTTGCTAGATTGGGATATAAACTGGCATTTGCTTATAATTGTGAAGTTCAACCAAATTATCAAATAGTATTTGATATTTGCATAGCTTTATTTTACTAAATAAGAATTCTGTTTGGGATTTTTACGAATCGTGTTAAATACCTGTGTTCGCTTGTTCTCAGTTATATCAGAATAAGGGAACAAATTAGGCCAATTTTGTTGTGTATCAAAATAATTTGATTGCACTATTACTAATGACAAAATCAATCTAATTGCACATTGATTAATAAACCTCAACAATATTGTAATTAATTCGTGTTTGAATTTTTTTTGTTCGAAGAGGAGAGGACTCATTGAACCAATTATATGGCATCCTGACTGCCTGAACCTTTAATTTTTTTAAATCATCTACAAGATTTTTTTTTGTTTTTTTATAAATTCTATTCTGCAGGACTAAAAAGAAACTGCCTGTGCAATCACAATTTGGTATTTGTGGAAAATTGAAGCTAGATTAGCTTCTAAATTTTTAGTTGTAGTTCATCTCTCGTGAAGGCCTGATTTATATTTGCAATTCGTTTGTTATCAAAACAAGCCTGATTTTAAAGTATTGAGAAAGTTTTTTTTTCTGTCTTTGAATTATGAAACTATTATGTTCATTAAATATTTCAATTTAAGTATAAGCGGATTGCATGAAAAAAAATTAGTATAAATAATTAGTTGCAAATTTAATAAATCAATTAATTAGATTGTATTATAGCATGTATATCGATGGCCTCTTGCCTAATAAAATCATACACAATATATATGGTAACCAACTATTTATCTTCGATTTGATTTATCTATAATATGTGAACTAAACTAATTAAAAAATAAATTAAAATAAAATAAAATTGGATCTCTAAAAGTGTTATTATTGTGCTTAAATTCAAAATAATATAAGAAAATTTTAATGCACCAACTTTTTAAAACTTTATTAATTATACTAAAATAAAATTCTTTAACATTATTCTTAGTTCATAAGATCTAATCTAAACAAACTAACCCTAACAATTTACATAACTTAATTTTCAACACGAGAGAAAGTTTTATGCTCTCTTGCAACATTAATCTTACCTCTCATTTATAACTCAAATTTTGAATTCCTTTATAACATGGGAATATGAATTTTCTCTTGATCCGCATGATCATAGTATCGCAGTTTTTGAATTCCTTTAATCATAAGGATAATATAATAATATTAGTTTTAATAAGTTTATATAATATATTAAAATATTGTTAACTATAAATATAATACAACATAATCAAATAATAACGATAATAATCACAATAATATAAAATTTATAAAAAAAATCAATATTTTAATAATAAACATAATATAATAATATTATTAATATAAATAAAATATATAATATACTAAAATATCGTTAATTACAAATATAATACAACATAATGAAATAATAATGATAATTAAAGTAATAATAATAACAATAATATAAAATTATAATAATATGCATTATATAAACAATAAAACAAAAAAATTAGCAGTATTACTAATATTATTATGATAATACAGATAAAATAATAATATTAATAATAAAGTATATATAATATACTAAAATATTGTTAATTACAAATATAAAATAATATAATAAAAGAAAATGATAATTATAGTAGTAATAATAACAATATTATAAATTGTTTCATAATATACATTATTTTAAAATTATAAAAAAAATAATTATTAATAGTAATTATTAATAATAACTTTATATAATATATTAAAATATTGTTAATTATAAATATAATACGACATAATCAAGTAATAACAATAATAATCACAATAATATAAAATTTATAATTATTTACAATATTTTGAAATAATAAAATAGTAATAATAACTAGTAGTAATTATTAATATTATTTTAATAATAAAGGTAATATAATATTATTAATAATAATAAAATATATATAATATACTAAAATATCGTTAATTACAAATATAATACAACCTAATCAAGTAATAATGATAATTATAGTAATAATAATAACGATAATATATTATAATAATATGCATTATTTTAAAATAATAAAATAATAATAATTAACAATAATTATTAATACTATTTCAATAGTAAATATAATATAGTAATATTAGCAATAATAACAAAGTATATATAATATATTAAATTGTTAATTACATTGTAAATTTGGTTGGTTAGTTATACAAAACAATGTATTCTGGTATTCCATCTATATGGTGTTATACCAAAATCTATTCTTTCAAAACACGTTTGGCAAAACCATATTGTTGAAATAAGTCTCTATTCCGGTATTCCATCTAAAAGTGATGTTGCCAAACGGACCCTTAGAATAGTGGGAGATGGTTCTTCTATTAATTTTTGGATGAAATTTGGTGGCAGAACTGTGCATTAAAAACTCAATTTCCTTTAATATATGAGAAAACCAAAAGTGATCAGCTAACTCTTGCCCAAATTTGAAATAATGATCAAATAAAATTTTATCTAAATAGAGGTGCTTCATTACAATTAAGACATCAAAAAAGAGAACTAACCAATATATTAAACAACATCCCATTTACTGACACACAATATTCTTCAATATGACAATTAGAATCTTCAGGTAAGTACACTGTTAATTCATTGTACAAATTTTTAAACTGTGGAGGCATCAAATTAAATATAAAGCATACTGTGTGGCACTTGAAAATCTCTTTAAAATTTAAATTATTTACTTGGTTCTTAACAATCGCATGCTTACTAGAGACAACCTGTTAAAAAGAAATATACAAGTTGAGGATTTATGTCCATTATTGAAAAATACAAAAGAGTCAGTAGAACGTCTATTTTTTAGAATGTGGAATTAGTAGAAATTTTTGTCTTAAGATAAAATATGAGCATGTTAGTGGGGGTACAATTAATATTAACACATTAGAAGATTTATGGTCATCATTCACTTCTTTAAGTTGTAAGACTTTATTAAATATGCGGAATTTAATTAAGACCATAACGTCTAACCTCCAGCCATTGCTTATGCAGAATTCTTGATGAGAATCTGAAATCACTAGACTGATGTGAACCCCGTCTCTTGATGGTGCGCCTCAGGGGATCAGTCCAGACCTTCTCTTCTCACTTAATCTCTCTCTAATAATCTGTTAGGAATAAAGAGGAGAGAGAAACCGGAAATAACACACTAACTCCTGCCATCAAGGAGAGATGTATTTAAATAACATCAGATAAGGGTGAGCCAGAAAGGTGCCTTAGGTGCCTTCTCATAAAAGGGTGCATAATCTGGACATAATCTGAACCGTCCATTAGCTTGATGAGATCACAACCATTAAATTAATTTTAAATTAATAAAATTAATTTACATTCTCCCACTTGATCTCATCACCCTTCGAATACTTTAACCCCTTAATCCATATGTTAAAATTGAATGAAACAAAATACAAGAATCATGGCGGTAAGTCCTCTTAATTAAGGTGAGTATTACCTTCCATGCATTACGTGTAATTTCTAACTTTCAATGTTAACCTTTATATGATGTTTTTAACTTGATGAATAAACCTTATGTTTATTCTAGGTCTTACTTTATGATGTATTTCTTATCCTTTGATATCAAAATAAAATCTGTGCACATTATCAACATAAAAGAAAACATCCAATATTTAATAACAATCTCATGAGTTTCATATATGTATCACACATAAATATAAATATATTTACATAACAGATCCTAATCCCATATTAATCACATGATCCTTGAATAACTTTGGTTGCATGCCTTTAGTCAAAGGATCAGCTAGCATATTTTCTGTGCGCACATTCTCAATGACCACTTTATTTTCCTTTATCCGCTCTCTTAATGCCAAATACTTTATGTCGATATGTTTATTTCGACTTCCACTTTTATTGTTCTTGGCCAAAAAGACAGCAGCTGTATTGTCGCACAGAATCCGCAAGGGTTTAGAAATAGAATTTATAATACTAATTCCAGATATGAAACTCTTTAACCAAACACCATGAGATGAAGCCTCAAAACACGCAACGAACTCTGCTTGCATAGTAGAAGTAGCAGTTAATGTCTGCTTGGCACTTCTCCATGACACAGCTCCACCGGCTAACATAAAAATGTATCCTGAAGTTGATTTACGAGAATCAAGACAGCCAGCATAGTCTGAATCTGAGTAGCAATATTCTTCAATATGACAATTAGAATCTTCAGGTAAGTACACTGTTAATTCATTGTACACATTTTTAAACTGTGGAGGCATCAAATTAAATATAAAGCATACTGTGTGGCACTTGAAAATCTCTTTAAAATTTAAATTATTTACTTGGTTCTTAACAATCGCATGCTTACTAGAGACAACCTGTTAAAAAGAAATATACAAGTTGAGGATTTATGTCCATTATTGAAAAATACAAAAGAGTCAGTAGAACGTCTATTTTTTAGAATGTGGAATTAGTAGAAATTTTTGTCTTAAGATAAAATATGAGCATGTTAGTGGGGGTACAATTAATATTAACACATTAGAAGATTTATGGTCATCATTCACTTCTTTAAGTTCCTCACAAAATGCAAGATTGGGGTACAGTACTCTTTTCTGCATTCTTATGGATAATAGGAATATAGGGTCAGATTCAAAATTACTATTAAGTTTAAAGGTTATTATCTTGACAGATCAATTAGGATAGTTTTGTGCTCTTTTTTCATTCTTATTTTTCTGTTATTTGCTTGATGTATGGTACAAAGCTTTTGTATAAAAAATCTTGTTGTTTGTGCTTTTGTTTAATGGAAGCTGGTATCCAATCTTAGAGATACTATTTGTCAAAAAAAAAAAAGGAATGCAAATCGTTTATTTATTTATTTTGGATGTCGTTGATTTTTTTTTAACTTTTAACATAGTTAGAAGAATGGAATTGGAGAATAGAACTTAGGAAGAAAAAATGAAGAATAAAAGCGAACATTCTGGTGGCATATAACCGTCCGATCGAAATCAGACGAATATTGATTTAGCACCGCACCGCTCAGTGAGGCACTAGCAGCCAACTGAGTTTTTTTTTTTTTTTTTTTTGACAAAGAGCAGCCAATTGAGCTTCCCTACTTGACCTCCATTATTACATTTTACATAATTCGATCTGGTATCTATTTATTTTCGCTTTTTCGCTTGATCCGAATCCTATCCATCCATTCAATAATTCCTTCATTCCTCTCTCCTTTCTCCGTTTCTCTAATGGCGACTCAGGGTCAAGTTATCACTTGCAAAGGTGCTTGCCTCTCAATCTAAACCTAGAAATCGACCATTCTCTATGCTTGCCTATCCTCTTTAGCTGCAATGTTCTGATGTTTCTGTTTCTCTCTTGTTTCATCTGAAGCTGCTGTGGCGTGGGAAGCGAACAAGCCACTGGTAATAGAGGATGTACAAGTGGCGCCACCTCAGGCCGGAGAGGTGAGAGTAAAGATCCTCTTCACTGCGCTTTGTCACACCGACGCCTATACCTGGAGCGGAAAGGTTTTCCTTCTATCTAATCTCTTATTCTCATACTTTTTTCCCGCTAAATTATAGCTATCATTGTGCCCTGCGATAGATATTCCTGATTTAATTGTTCACGATTCTTGTTCTCTAGAGCCAGTTTTTGTAAAAGAAGCAACCTATGTAGTGGCTGCTTACAGTGATTTGTTAAACTCTTTCAGTTAGATTTTAGTTGAGTTGTAATGTTGTTAGCTGAGTAACTTTGGAAACTAGATTGATTTCATGTTTTACTACAAGGAGCTGTGCCTTGGTGCGAGACATTTATGTTTAATTCAAGTTCGTATAGATGCCTTTTCTTATCTGGCTCACTTAATGTTTTAAAATTAATAATATATTATTTGTCAATTTAATTTTTCATCTATGTTTTGACTGTTGCGTGCATCAGTATATGCTTAGAATAAAGTTAGACTGTGAACAATACTTTAGCTTGCTGCCTATCTGTGTACTGTCCTGAATTGCTCGAGTGGAACTGTTAGAGCGGTTTCTAAAAGATGGGCCTATTAATTTTAGTAGTCTCCGAGTTCAGCAAAGAGGAAGTGACATCTTAATGCATTGTATGAAGAGAATGATTTTGTGTCTCATCAACATGTAATTCTGGTTTCTGGAATTTATTTGTGGCAAGAACTGGTCAAAGCTAACATTTTGATATTCTCCTGAGGCCTTTGAAAGTTTGAATATTTTATCTATATATTATTGATGATTAGGTCAAAGATGCAGCAGTAATCCCCTTCCCACAGCCTACATAGTATATGTGTTCACTCCTGAACTTTTCCCAGATTATATTATACTATTAAAATGGAGACATAAAACAATCTACTAGTCTAATACTAGCCAGCATTCTGTCATTCTGTGTTCTTCTTTAGTTATTTGTATCTTCTTTTCTACCTAACTGTTGATATTTATTTTTTATTTTACATAGCTCCCTGCTTTTCACCTGTGTTAAACTAACTAGCATGATTGCAGGATCCAGAGGGACTTTTCCCATGCATCCTTGGTCATGAGGCTGCTGGGTGAGTACACTTGCCTTCTTTTTGAGGAAATAATCATCACAGTTTTGACTGAGCCTGACTAGATTGATAAATACTGATTACAAAGACGGGTCTCAATCTGCTATTATTTTAAGGGAAAGGAGAGTCCTACTATTCAACTGTAGATTGTCAGATCATAACGGACAGACGGATTTGACCGGGGGTCAGGTTTTTTGTTTAATCTGATTCGTTGGTTACAATCAATGACTCAGATTAAGAAAAGTAGGAGTCATTAAGAAAAGTAGGGTCCTACTTTTCAAAAATGAAAGGCGGTGATTTCAATCCTTACAAAGACATAGGTTTCTGTCGATTGTCCAAAAGAGTTTTTGCAATCATTAATAACCCCATTAGTACAATATAACCATAATAAAATGTTATACTGACAATTAAATTCCAACTGGAATGTTGGTTTTATGTTCTTCTTTATTTTACATTTGACAGATGCCCTTATAGAATCTTCATCCATAATTTCGTACTGCTGTACTGCATACCCTATAAAGGAAAGGAAATATGAATTCAATAATAGTTAGTATACTATAGGGAGAAAAAAGTTAGTATACTAAAGCATTTTTTTCAGAAATTACAATATTTGGAGCTCCTATATTATCTAAAACTGCCTATATGATAAGTATATAGCTTTTTACCAAAAAAGAAATTACAATATTTGGAGCTCCTATATTATCTATAGCTGCCTATATGATAAGTATATAGCTTTTTACCAAAAAGAAATTACAAACTGCCCTTCGCTCCTGTATGTTTTTTCTGTTTAGAATCTTTGAGTGGGAGGACTTTTTGAGTATCACAGTCAGATGCTGATGTGACTCGTGATTAAAGATTGCTTGTTTTGAAGGCTTGATACAGCATTATATTTTCAAAGAGGTACCAGTGGGACTAAGAACCTTCTTTGTTTTTCTTTCTCTAAATTAATGTAACTTGTGCAGAGTTGTGGAGAGTGTTGGCGAGGGCGTAACTGAGGTCCAGCCTGGTGACCATGTCATACCATGCTACCAAGCAGAGTGCCGGGAGTGCAAGTTCTGCAAGTCAGGGAAGACGAATCTTTGTGGCAAGGTCCGTGCAGCCACTGGTGTAGGAGTTATGATGAACGACCGCAAGAGTCGGTTCTCCGTTAATGGCAAGTCCATCTATCATTTTATGGGCACCTCTACCTTCAGCCAGTACACTGTTGTGCATGATGTTAGTGTTGCCAAGATAAATCCTCAAGCACCTTTGGAAAAAGTTTGCTTGCTCGGCTGTGGTGTTCCTACAGGTATTTTTCTCTATATATCTTTTTAATGCAGACATTACTTTAACATGGATAATTTCTATGTTGTAGGTTTACTGTCCTTTATTTAACTAAACAAACTTCTATTCAATATAGTAAAAGTATCTATCACTGAATGCTTTTCCAAATCCTGATCCTCTGTCAAATGCTACTTATTAGCTTGTTGTGACTTGTGACAGTTAAATGCTTTTCCAAAGTCTGATGGTTCTTATTGCATTCCTAGTACCTTAGCTAATCAAATTATCTGTCAATGATTGTTCTTTAGTTGAACTCTGCGTGTGTTGTTTTCAACATAGCCGGTTCCAAATTCGAAAAGGAGGAGGGTTATGATAGGCTTGGCGAGCCAACGTAAAATTCTAGTCATTTCCATGAAAATAAAACCAATAGACTTTCGTTGGGGCGTAACCCTCTTAGCAATATGCCATATCGGAACTTGGGTATGGTGTTAAATGTGCAAGGGCCGGATCGTCACTCGATGACGCGCTACATCGGCGTTCAGGTGCAATGACAAATGAGCAAGGGCCTTTGCATTTTACTCGACGAGTGCGAGGGCTAACGAAGCTAGCCGAGAAAATATGATTTGTCTGTGTAGTTGGAATGTAGTAACAGGTAAGCTATGAGAGTTGGTACTGCAATTAGGAGACGTGTAAATAGCTTATGCGTTCAAGAGACTAAATAGATGGGTCAGAAGACGAAGGTGGAAAATATTGATTTTAAGCTATGATACACAAGAACATAACGAAGCATGAATGGAGTAGGCCTCTTAATTGACCAGCCTCAAGAATAGAGTTATCGATGTTAGGAGACAAGGAGATCGACTATTCCTAGTCAAGTTGGTTGTTGGCTATTTAGTTTGAAATGTTGTTAGTGTGTATGCCTCACAAATAGATTTGTGAGGGAACGTCAAGAAACAATTCTGAGAGATCTAGAAGAATGCTTAAAGGTGTGTCTAGCAGTGAGAAACTTTTTATAGGAACTAGTGGGGATTTTGAAAGAGTGTACGGGAGATTTGGAGATGGTGATAGGAATCAAGGTGAAAATATTTTTTACTTTGTTGTAGCATACGATCTCGTGATAGCTAACACCTTTAGAAAGAGACAATCGCATTTAGTTACCTTCAATAGTGACCAGCACTCGAGTCAAATCGATTTTGTTCTTACTAGGAAAGAGGACAAACGAGCTTGCGTAGATTGTAAGGTTATACTCGGAGAGAGTGTCGTCCAACAACACAAGCTTGTGGTCTCGAATTTTTGCTTTCTAATACGCGTCCGACATGACGGGCGTCAAATATCGAGGACGAGATAGTGAAAACTCAAAGGAAATGTCCAATAGATTTTTAAGGACAGGATGATCAAAGGACCCTGGAACGAAGATGATTACGACATTAATAACATGTGGAAGAAGATGACAATTTGCACTCGAAAGGTAGCTATAGGGGTATTCAGAGTGACTAAGGGAAATAGACGCGAACTTAAAGACACTTGGTGGTGGAACGAGAATGTGCAAAAAGTTATCAAGGAGAAGAAGAACTGCTACAAGTGTTTGCATCATAACAAGAGTAAAGACCACGTATAAAACTACCAAACGGCCGAAAAGAGCGCAAAGAAAGATGTGAGTAAAGCAAGAGGTCGAGCTTATGACAATTTATATCATAAGTTAGGTACAAAATAAGTCGAAAAAGACGTCTATAAAATTGCCAACTTTACGAGAGAAAGACGAGAAATTTTAGCCAAGTCAAACGCATCAAGGACGAGACAAATAGACTTTTGGTGAAAGACGACAAGATTAAGAACAAATGAAAATAATACTTTGACAAGTTGTTCAATGGTGAGAATGAAAGCACTATGGTCGAGCTAGATGATTATTTTGATGACATCAACAGTTGATTCGTTCGAAGAATTCAGGAGACGGAGGTGAATGAGGGTCTAAAAAGAATGAAAATAGGTAATGTTTTAGGGCCTAATAATGTTCTGATCGAGGTATGGAGATGCCTCCATGCCTTGGAGACATAGGAGTAGTATGGCTAACTAAGTTGTTTAACATCTTTCCGATCAAACAAAATGTCGGATAAGTGGAGGAAAGATGTATTAGTATCTATCTAGAATAAATGAGATATTCAAAGTTGTACTAATTACAGATGAATCAAGTTTATTAGCCATACAATGAAGTTTTTTTTTTTTTTTTGAAATAAGCAGGGAGCGCCTGCCACTTTCCATTTTCATAGAAAAAAGAAGTACATAAACTGAAACAAACACACGAAGCATCTATCCATGCTCACTATCGAAGATCCTACTCTATTCTATATCTATAGAGTGTAAATCTAAAACCCAACGCACTTACAAAATCTTAAACTACCCTAACAACACAACAATCTCTAAGAAAATCTATTAGAATTATCTCCCTGGTCCCTAAACATCATCTCCGTCTATATGATAAACTCTTTGAAAGTCGACATTTCCCGCAATCACCGACAAAGTGTCTTATGTGTTTAGCAATCGCCGTCTCCGCTGCTTAGTTAGCTTTCGCATCCAACCTTAAGTACAATTTGCCCTAAGAATACTCGGCTATATCTATGCCTCGCGTTCCCCAAATCCGCTCTCGATCGAAGCTAAGCCAAACCTCGCATCTTCCACTAGCTGATTGCTAGCCCTATTCAACCTTTCCCTTCAAAAGTGAAAATCCCGATCATCCAATAAAGTTGTATTCAACTCCCATTCCCTGATCAAATATATTGAACAAACTCGAATCACCTCATGAGATGCAACCATCATCCCAATGAATTCCAGTACCCTTCATCTCACTGCATCTCCTTATACCATTCTTATACCATCCCTAGTATCGGTCTGTATCATCTAATACCCCTATACCTGTTTATAAGATTGGTACAATCTCAGTTCCTAAAATGCCCAAAGACTGGTACGTCTGTGTACCAGTTCAATCCCTCAGTCCTCCGAGAAGACTGATACTCTCTGAACCAGCACTACTGTGCCAGCACCACACTCTGTACCAGCACAGCCATTTGCCCACTTACTCAACATTTATCTCAATTTCACTCTCAGCATTTTCAATCACTGCTATACCTGCTGATAAGCTGTTGTACCTGCTGATACGCTCACAGACAAGTCATCTCCCTCAGTACAGCCACACCTGAACCTGATTTTTACCATTAAGTTTGTGCTGACAGAGCCAGCCACCTTCAATCTTCAGCTATTATCGATCTGATCTGAACCTCTCTTTTCTGTGTTGATCTGGTCTCTGTCGCAATCCCTGTCTGCTCGATCTACTCAGCTTCTCTGTACAAAACCTAGTCCCAGCCTTGATCACAACTGATCTCCTAATCTACCCCTTCGTCTAGTCAGATCCGAGAACACTATCACCTGTCTTGGCCATAATCGTCGACCAGAGCTCTATATCTTCTCAGTAATCAAATCTGAGACTCTGGATCGATCCGAGGCCAGTTGCTCTCAGACGGGCTCGATTGTTGTCCCAGATACTTCTAGATCTCAGACATGGGCCATCGTTCTCTGACCCTACTTTTCTGCTCGATCGACTGATCAGGCATCACACACCAACACTCGATGTGCTCGCCAACCACTTCGTCGCTTCATCTCCGATCCATCGACCTGATCGATCAGGCTCTTCAATCACGATCAAACTTATCCCTTATCTAGCAGCAACAAACCCTCGATTTCTACTAGATCCCGGAACCAGGAGGAGGACAGACATAAAGAGAAAGAAAAGGAGGGGAGGGGAAAGAAGGGAGGAGAGGGGGCGACGGGGGGAGGTCGGAGGTGACCTCCCCCGCCGGGAGGGCCCTTTCTTTCTTTCGCTCTTTTCTGAATGGTGGAATTCGATTCCCCACCTATTACAATGAAGTTATGGGAGAGTAATTAAACATCGTTTAAGAATGATAACAAGCGTTACGAAAAATCAATTTGGTTTTATGCCTGGACAATCGACTATGAAGGTGATTTTTTTTACAATGAGATGTAAGAGAGCAAAAAGAGGATCTACATATGATATTTATCGACTTGGAGAAAGCTTATGATAAAATACCGAGGAAAGTCATGTGGTGGACATTTGAAAAGAAGAAAGTTCCAACAAAGTACGTTAACTTTATCAAGAATATGTACGGTAACGTTGTGATTAATGTCAGAGCATGTGACTGCTCTGACGGTGAGACTGATGACTTTTTCATTTAGATGGGATTACATCAAAGGATCAGCCTTGAGCTCTTACATCTTTGTCGTAGTAATCAATGAGATCACGAACATGGAGATATCTCTTAGTGCATGCTCTTTGCGGACAATGTGGTGGTGAAAGTAAAGTAGGAGTTGGTAGAAAATTAGAGTTGTGGAGGAAGACTTTAGAATCGAGAGGTTTTAGATTTAGTATGACTAAGACCGAGTATATGAAGTGCGAGTTCAGCGACATTCGATCAAAAGATGGAGATGCCAGTTTAGATGGACAACACCTTTCGACAATTGGGATCGATGCTATAGATTGATGGCGAGATTGATGAAGATGTCAGTCATATAATAAGAGCGAGTTGGATAAAATGACGGCAAGCATCAGGTATCATATGCGACAAAAAGTTCTCACAAAAGTTGAAAGGTAAGTTTTATAGGACAACGTCGGACCTGCAATGTTGTATAGAGCAAAATATTGGGCTATAAAGGACAACACATACAAAAGATGAGTGTGATAGTGATGTGTATGTTACGGTGGATATGTGGGCATACAAGAAGGGATCGTACTAGAAATGACGGAATACGTGACAAGGTCGGGGTTGCACCGATTGAAGAGAAACTTGTTCAACATCGTTTCAGATGGTATGGGCATATCCAGTGGAGGCCTTTTGATGCATTGGTATGTAGTGTAGTTTTAAGTCGCGTCGAAAACACGAGAAGAGGTAGGGGTCGACCAAAATTAACATGAACTGAAGCAGTAAAGAGAGATTTAAAGGTATGGAATATCTCTAAAGCATAGAAGTTAGTATCTTACGATACACGATGCGTATGTGTATCTTACGGTTCGATACGAGTCAAAGGGCGAGATATACGTATCTTACGGTTCGATACAGGGGTGAGTCGTCATTTTCCAAGATAAATACCTTAATATGCAAGAAATTTACATCAGTATCAGTTGACACTTATCAATATATTTAAAATTATGATGGTTTCTTTAGTTGTTTAGATTATTTTTGTTAGATACTAATTACTATAATAATTCTTTTGTTATTTTAAAAATAATTTAGCGTATTTTAACGACACAATACGATACACGATACAATACAAAATCAACCGATACACGATACATTTTACGATTTTACTCCTATGCTCTAAAGAGTTGGCGTCAGATAGGAGTGCATGGAAGTTAGCGATCCACATACATGACATAGACTACAATTTAGTAGTTGTACAGTTCTACGTCTTTTGTTCAGGATTAGAGACTTAGGGCTCTACTGCGCTAGTTACTTATGATTTATATTTTATAGAATAATTTATTATTATTATTAGTATTAGTTTTAGTTTTAGCACTAGTAGTATCCATATAAATAATTATAATATTACTAGTATTAGTACTGATACTAGTACTTATTATATTATTAATATAAATACTTATTATATTATTATTATTTATATTGATTTTTCACTATTTGGATTAGATTTCATTTGTAGTCGATTCCAATTTGTTTGGGACTAAAAACTTTGTTGTTGTTGTTATTATCGTTGATTGTTCTTTAGTTGGTAAAGGTTCTTTTTGAACGGTAATGAGTAATAACAGGTAATATTGTCTTTGTAAACTTTTAACTTTTTTTTTACTGTAGGCCTTGGAGCTGTGTGGAATACAGCTAAAGTGGAAGCAGGCTCAATAGTGGCAGTTTTTGGGCTTGGTACCGTGGGACTAGCGGTTAGTTAACTCCCTGAAGAAGATTATGAACATGATGATTAGTCAATCTTTCTCTTTGTAATATTACGAACTTTTTTGGGTAGGTTGCCGAGGGAGCCAAAACAGCTGGGGCTTCTCGAATTATTGGAATAGATATCGACAGCAAGAAGTTTGATATTGGTAAATATCTCATACCTTATGCCTCCTTTCGGCCTCTTATTTCAGTTTTACTTATTCCCAAAAGCTGTATCTGCTGCCATAGTTTCCCTGCCATAGAAACTATGGCAAGCAACATTCAGCATCCAATGCGTGAAGAACAGTTTTACTTTCAGGGACTGTGTTTTGAGATTCATCCCAAACTGTGCTTTGGACTCCATGCCATAGTTATGGCACCAAATTACTATGGCAGTGGATTTGTATTCATGACATTCTTATATTAGTACTGATGAGGTACTTGACAATGCAGTTATAGTTCCTATGTTTGAACTATAAACAGTGCTTATTCATGTTTTACATTATTGATTTTTTCCTTCCTCCGAGATAGTTGTAGGTAATGTAAACTTTTATATGAGTACATGCAAATAAGTTTTTGTTTCTTAAAATCATAATCAATCTACAACATCTCATATGAAGATAATGATTTTCGCTCTTGCTTGCATAAATTTTGATTTTCAGCAAAGAACTTTGGAGTGACCGAGTTTATTAACCCAAAAGATTATGACAAACCAATACAACAAGTGATTGTTGACCAAACTGATGGCGGCGTGGATTACAGTTTTGAGTGCATTGGAAATGTTTCTGTTATGCGTGCTGCTTTGGAGTGTTGCCACAAGGTAATCTTCTCTGTACTTTCGGGATGCTCATGCAGTTGGGAATTATAAAACTTTCTTGTCATGGGAAGATAACACTAGAGACCAGTTTCTATCTAAATAAGATATTTTGCGAGCTAAGTGCAACATTTTACTGTTGTTGTTATTTGTTGACTACAAGTAAATTTCGTTTTGTTCACGTTTATCACAGCTATTTCTGGATTTGGATCCTTATAACAAGTGGCCTTGCTGTTATTGGATCCCTAATATCTGCATGGCTAAATTTTAGTACAGTTTGAGCTTTAGTAAAAAAAAATTCCCCTTGCAGTAATAACATCCTTGTATAATATGCAAATGTCCCAGAAGATTTTTTATGCTAGTATTCTGCGTGATATAGGTGTCACATGCTGCTCTATTTTGTACAGTTGAAATACCAGTTAATCCCATGGATTTATTCTTTTATATGCAAGTGTTTCATGAAGGTGCAACTCTGGGTGAAATTTGTGTTTTGTTTATATGTGCCCCCTAATGCTGTGTTTAACAGGGTTGGGGCACATCTGTGATAGTGGGTGTGGCGGCTTCTGGACAGGAGATAAGCACTCGTCCATTCCAACTTGTCACAGGCAGGGTCTGGAAGGGTACTGCTTTCGGTGGCTTCAAGAGCCGCTCTCAGGTTCCTTGGCTTGTTGACAAATACATGAACAAGGTACTGCTATTTATCATATGTGAAGTATTTATTATCCAATAATCAGACTGGTGATTAGGAGTCTATTGTCGTTTATATGTTTATTCTTTGTTAGCTTGTTATGATGTATTGAGGAATTGAGCACTTAAAAGCTCTAAACACTTAATTGTTAATTATTGCAGGAAATTAAGGTGGATGAGTACATCACACACAATCTGACACTTGCTGAGATCAACAAGGCATTCGAACTGATACACGAAGGTGGCTGCCTTCGCTGTGTGCTTACTGTGCATCCATAAATTAGTCCTGTCGAAAGCTGCTTTTTTAGGCAGCTTGCTCTTGTTGTTATGCTTATGTTTTGTTTTTATTTGTTCTTTTTTCTTTTTCTTGTCATGGGGAATTATGTCACCGCGTAGCTCTAATAAAGCCGTTTGTGCCTACACATACTCTGTCTTTACTTTGTTTTCCTATTTCGTGTGGTACTGTTCAAAACCATTTGTATGGTTATATGATCTATCAACGGTTGTCGGATGCAACGGACTGTGTTCGCAAAGTTATTCTATAATTCTTAGCGAAAACATATACATGGAAACCCGTCCTTTTTAAGTTGTAATTGAAAAATGGTGTACTGTATGCTGTACATTGTCTGGCTGTTATGCAGTTGCCAATGAGAAGGTACTGTACTAGTATTTTATCCAAGTTTTTGAAAAATGTTTAACGGCTATTAAGCGCTACTTTAACAGTTATACGATTTAAATGGGGGTCTTTTTACAGGATTTATTTAATGGCCTGTAACAATTTAAACATATTTTTTTGCTTAACGTCAAAGATTAATTTCAAGTTAAAACGAACTTTAAACAATTGAAACGTTCTTTAAAAGGCTGATTATACCGGTGCAAAATTACATTAATTGGAATTCATTTATGTTTCTGCAGTGCTATTTCACTTGAGCTGGCGTACCAAGCAACTAAACTTGTCTCGCCACTCATTTAGTTCTTTGTTTGTGTTTTAATTTCTTGTATTCAATACTTCAATTTGTGTAGTTTTTGTTTCATTTAAAATTAGGTCGTTGCTCGTATTTAGTCGATTTTTATTAAGAACATTTGTTTTGAACTTTGTTAAACAACCAAACTGTGATATTCTATCACATTTATAATTGTACGGGGCTAAGAAATATGAAAATTTATATTGTGTTCTGATTGCAAATGTCCATTTCGAATTTAGAATACAACTAGATTTTAATGCTTTAGAAAGCTTTACATAGAGGACATTCACCGATAGCTGCATGAAAATTTCTACATTTGATGCATAGAAAGCTATAGAATTAAGGGGTAATGCCTCCACAACTTCCTAAATTGTTGGACTGTGACAAGTTAGACCTTCAAATTTTAATTTGAACAAGAGAGCTGATATACATATACGCTCATCGATACACTTGTTTAGGGGCGAATTCACAATATATGGTAAGGCAAGCGTCCTATTCTGAATTTTGCAATTCCTTATATGCTCAATAGCACTTAATACATGCGCCTTACCCTGCAACCCAATTGTACCTGATTCTGAACTGGTTGTGTTTTGCGTCAAAAGAAAAGTAGATCTATCATTACTTTTATAGTTTTTCTATTTCGTACTTGAGCGAACAAGAAGGAGAGGACATTCAATAGAAAATAAAGAGATTCAAGAGAGTTTATGAATTGGGCTTTTTGTGTGCCTTCAAAGTTTCTATAATCTTTCTTTTATTTTGTTTAATTATTCTTTAGCAAAGTTGACATTATCTAATACAGTAATACAGAGCCTTAGATGAATTCATTGTGCTACATTTGTGGCATAAGGAAGCATATATAGTTGTAAAAGACTGAAAATGTAAATGAAAAACAATTGTGTTATATCAAAATTGAGTGTTTCTTTCTTAGTGATATATCAAAATTTTACTTGCATTAGTTCTATTTCTGTAAACTTCCGTTTATTATATCCAATTTTCATTAAATTTAAAGTCTTGTTAAATCTATTCGAATTTGCCAGTTGTTCCCCATGTCAGATCTGTACCGGATCTGAATGTATAAATTAAGGAAAAATTTATATATACTCTTCTATTTTTTTGAAATTACATACAAGTTATAGATTACGACATAATTTCACAAATTAAGTTCATAATATGAGAATTTTTGTATTTTGAAGTACATATGATATTGTTGGAAATGGTACTAGGCACAATTTGTATAAGCGGAAGCAATTTAATCAATCAAAGTTCAATTTCAACAAATGGAGCAATCAATTGAATTTTAAGAATAACAAAAAATATAATAAAGAGAGTGAGTGAGAGAGAGAGAGAGAGAGACTCGATGTAACATGGTTTGGTCCAAGAAGGACGCCTACATCCATGGGACTCCCTAATTCCACACTGGGACCGCAAAGATCACTAAACAAGAGAGTTTATACAATTTTGAATTCAAGGTCCCTTACAACAAATGGGCAACCCTTGAACCAAACGATCCAAGAAGGGATCAAACAATGAGGTGGATTCCGACACTATTTCTCCACAAGATCTTGGCACTTGGAATCAATCACTCAAGTCAAACAATCACCAAAGGAAGAAGAAGAAGAAGATTCCGACATTATCTCTCCACGAGATTCTAGTAACTTGGAATCAAACTACTCAACTAAACGATCATCCACAATCCACAGATCAACAACAATGCAGATGTTCGTAGCACTCTCTTGAAATGATCTTGGTCTTTAAAATCATGTATCTAGGTTCAAAAGATTTTGAGAATAGATAATTAGAGAACTGTTGAGATTTCTTGAAGAAAACCAAAGGATCTAGAACAATTAAAGTGTCTGGTTAGTTTGAAGCTCTTCTCTAGACCCTAAGAAGTTTGAGGAGTGATTGAAAGTCTTTGGGAATGATCTCTCTCTTTGGAAGTGGAGGAACCGCATTTAAATAGCCTCCGATCGGTAAAATCAGCTTTATGTGCACCACATCGATATAACTATATGCATAGTTGATATATCGATGTTCCAATCGATACCATGTGCATCCATGACGGTCCTCTATCGATATCATATGCGTACATGACGGTCCTCTCAGTCAAAATATGATTCCGGAGCAGTTTTATATCAATATATCGATTATATATATCGATATATCGTTTTGCTAATCGATATAACATTTTGCATATTTTCTTCACATCTCGAAACAGTCACAACTTTTGATTAGTAGCACTGATTTCGAAGCGTTGGAAAGGTCGTGAAAAACTCTAATTCTAATAGTTGGTATCAGATCCCACAGATTCATACCTAGCTAAGCACCAAATTCTTGTTAGTTCTTGATTTTGTGAAATATGGCTCAATTGAAATTTGTGAAAGAACTCCCGATCTTTGGAGTAGGTTGCAAGAACTTTTCATTTTGGAAAAAGTGTATGGTAAACTATCTAAGCTTACTTGAACTTTGGAAAAATAGTTGAAGATGGTTGGATACCAAATTATGAGTTAGATGGTGTTATCCTTACTAAAAAATCAAAAGAACCTAAGTACACTAATGACAATGCTATGAATACAATCTTAAGTTCAATTCATGAGTCAATTGCATTATCTCTCACACATTCCTCTAATACTAAGGAAATATGGAATGCCTTAGTTCTTATGTATGAAGGGAATGAACTTCTGAAAAAGACTCGAAAGGTCGGATTTGCAACAAAGTTAGAAAATATGAAATTTGAAGATAACGAGTCCTTTGAAAGTCTCTATCATAGACTCGTTTCTCTAAGAAATGAATTTGTTAAAGTTGGATCTAACATTTGTGATGAAGATTTTGTAGGTAAATTTTTGAAAATGGTGTCAAAGAAGTTCGATTGGAATGGCACTGCGAGCTCTATAGAAGCTTTACAAGCTAAATGACTTACCTTTCAACCCGAAGAGGTGTATGCACAACTTTGCTCACATGAGGAGAATCACAAGAAAGTCAAGTGCACAACCTCCACAAAAACCTTGGCCTTACCGGCTTAATCTTCATTTAATCCTCCTTATAAATTTGAAGTAAGTGAGGTCATATACCAAAACCTTCACCAAGTTCTCTCAAAAGACAAGGACCTTCTTACCAAGCTAGTGAAATGAGAAATAGAATTCCGAAGGAAAGTAAATGAGGAGAGACTAACTCAAGGAAAAAATGTCGTATGCCTATCTTGCAACAAGAAATGTCATAGTATTCAAAATTGCTATGTGATCTTTCCACAAAGAAGAAGACCACAAAAAGGACGATTTAAGAAGACTAACAAGAGAGATGGCAAGCAACTTGGCTAAGCGAGTTCGAAGAAAGTGAAGATGAGGAGAAGAAGTAAATATCAGGAGAGGAGATATTGACAACAAGTTAGCCCTCATCGGAAAGAAACCAATGACATGTTTAGAGCTTGCGCTTGAAATCATAAAGAAATAAGGGATGACGGATCCGGAGAAGATTCGCATTTTGAAGCAAATTGCTCAAGCTAAGGACGATTATGCTAAAGAACAAGAAGAAGCTCTAATGAGAGGTCCCAAGAGTAGTCACCACCAACAAGATAGAGCAACCTCCAACACTCACAAAGATGGATGGTGCTAGGTAAATCGAGAAATTCTTGAGTCTTGCTAAAGAAGATGATCAAGCACAAAAGATGACAACTCAATCAAAGGCCAAGACTACAAGCACACAAGAATTGGAGGCCCCAAGCCAAGCTAATACGGTGGTCTCCTTTCTAAATTTCATGATGAGATTAGTGACGATGAGTCTTGTGACTTGGATGAAAGACAATAATCTTTCAATGTGATCAGACTTTAAGAATTACTTGTTGAGTCCAAGAGATCTTTAGATGTTAAGGATGTTGTTATTGATGATCTCAAATAAAAAATTGAAATGCTACAAAGTAGGGTTAATGAAATTGAGACCAAAGTCAATTTTGAAAAAGAAAAAAGAATTAAAAGAAGCACATCTTTGAACTTCTAAATTTGTTGTCTTCAAACAGTGACACTAAAATTGACTATGACAAGATGTACATTGGTCAAGGTCCACATGATAAGACCGATCTTGGATTTGTAAAAGAACAAACAAGAGATGAGTTTAATCCAAAACTCACGTGCAAGGTTAGTACTTTAATTGTTTTGCAAATTGTCAAACAAAAGATGAGTTTAATCCAACAACAAGTATGATAAAAGATACAATAAGAAGACCAAGTTTACCAAACCTAATTCTAGAATGATGATACACAAACCTAGAGTTAGAAATGATTATAAGATTACCAACCAACGTAAAGCTCAACCATCAAAGCTTTATGTTAATGATAGGTATGGTAGATTTCATGAGTTACACAAGGAAAGAAACTTGGGAATAATTTTGAAGGAAAAAGGTTTGTAAATGTTTTTCAACTAAGACCTAACCCTAGAAATGCTATGAATAATCATAAGAATTTTAGTAGTAACTTTCAAAATAAGAAATTCAATATGAATAGTCAATCAATATCTCATCCAAGGAACAAAAGAAACTTTCATGACAAATATAGATTAGTGATGAGTTATTGAAAATCAATTAACAATAACAACAATTGTCATAGCAACCTTAACTCTAAGACAACATTTTGCTAATTTTGTTTGAGATTTGGACATCATGAACGTTTTTGTCGTTTTAGAAAAGGTAAATTTGTGGAACCACTTGCACTTCCTAGCACTAGTGGTACCAAATTCATTGTCTAGAGGGTCACTAGACTTCCTCCATTTGATTCTCACTTTTTATATTAGTTTGAGGGGAGAGTCATGTAGCAAAATGTATAATTCAATGTCTCGTTTTGATTGAATTATATGCTTTTGTGAACTTTAATTGATCTTTATATCCAAGTCACAATCTTATCTGAGTATTTGCATGAGCATGAGCATCATATGACAGTTGAACTGAGCCCTATAAATGTTAAAGAATAAATTTGGAGCATATCGGCAAATTAAAACTAAATAAATAGCAAAAATCGTACCTAGCGTTACCAGAGGCGTTGCAACGAATCAGGAATTCGTTATAATGGTTGGGAACCCATTATAACGGGTTATCAGACCAAAAACTAGCCGTTGAAGCAATTAAAACTAGCTGTTAGAGGAATAAATGCAGCTGGTGTTACACAGAAGGGAAATGACCTGTTATAATGGCTGAGAAATCATTGTAACAGATGAAGAACCCGTTATAACGAGTTCCTGTAACGGTTGGGACCTGGAGTAAACACCTTTTCTCCTAAATAAACATCATCTCTTACAATTCAAATCAAATATCTAATCTCTTCTATCAAGATTTTGAAAAATTCTTACTCAACAAAAACCTACAAATACCAAAGCTTCTTTTCTCAAACTCTAAGCTACATCTTAAGGAATATTCACTATTATTCTCCAAATGGCTTCACCCAACTCTTCCAAAACCAACAAAATCAATGATAAAAAAGGAGTCAGAGGTTTTCCAAAAATAGAGACATACCTAACAAGGGTTGCGGCCGCAATATCATTTCTTGCGGCCACAATAGACCTTGATTTAGCACAAAATTGCTTTGTTTTGGAAATAAATTTTTTGGATAAACCATTTCGAATTTTTGACCAAAATTATTGCATTTATTTCTCAAAAAACAACTTTAGTTGTCAAATAATTGTTCCAAATATTAATAAGCATTTAATATGAATAATATCAATTTCAAATTCTCATAAAAGGCGAGAAAATTTGATAAAATTCAAATAAAAGTTTAATTAATGCTTTAAAGAACCAATTGTTCACAAATTCAAGAGAAAATCGACAAAAAATGCAATAATTAAAATTCGATAAATTCCAGTAAAAAAGAATATCTCAAACATGCGCAACGGGAGGCTCTAATACCACTTGTTGGGATTATTAAATCGAGTTGGTGCAATTCAATTAGGATATCAATCAAGTAAACCATTCCCTAATCTAAAAACAATTGCAATTATCAATTCAATTAAATATGTTGCGACATGAATGAAATAATAAAGAGTGCGGAAACGTGTTTACTTACTTTTCATCTCCACCAGTGGTCTCTGGTCTCTAATCCAATCGACAATTGAGATGTTTTGAATCAAGGGAAGTCCTTCGTCACGTCCTTTTCCCGACGGATCCTTCCAAGCGATTCGGGAGTGCTATCCTTTCTTTGACGGTCACGAAATTTCCGACAGAGTATGAGCTCTTAATGGAGTAGAGTTCAGTAGTTATGCACAACACATGTGCCATAATCTCAGAAAATTTCTATTCTCGTTACCCCCTAACACTTGGAGACCCGAGACCTTTTATAGGGGTCTAAGTGTATCTCGGAAATATTCCGAATTAATTATCAAATATTCATCAAATATTTGTAATTATATTCTCTCCAACTCTTTTCCAAATTCTAGTATTCACTGCTGTAAATACATCCACGAATTTGATATAAAATTCATTTTATTCAATCAGAAAGATACCGAGAGATCTAGGCAGTCAAAACATGCCTTACAACAGGTCTCTTGCGGTCGCAATGAATCTCATTGCGGTCGCAATAGACTTGGCAATTTCCTGTCAAGTCTCTTGCGACCACAATAAATCATGCCAAAGCAGGACATATTTATTGCCATCTTCCCCTACTGCATTGCGGCCGCAATGAATCTTATTGCGGTCGCAATATATCTCGTTTTGTGCTGTTTTGCTTAGGTTTTGATCCAAAACAAGTTTGGCCCAAACAATATTTTTGACTTTACACTAAGACCCATATATACATTAATTGATCATAATCAGTCCATCAATAATTATAATCAATTTAGTTAAGTTCTATATGCATTCGTGCCCAAAATCTTGGTGAAATACGTATAATGCCTTGAATATTAATTAATCACATTTAGCAGCATTTCCAACTGTTACTCCTCATAACATTAGTGACAGTACATGACACGTTTGTAATCATATAACACGTAGTCCAAACTTAATTTATTGAAATATGCGTTTACGTCTGCATGCAACATCTGAACGTGCGTTCAGACGTAGTGTTCACAATGTTTTATGAACGCAGCGTTCAGATGCAGGGGCAGATCCAGAGCCCATTTAAGCTCGGGCACGGCTATGTTCAGGCACTGAGGTAGAGATCGAGTCAGGGCACAAACCCACTAAAGTCCACTGAAATATCATTAAAAGCATATTTTTCACTAAATTTCGCATTTTTTTAAATCAAGCTCTGGCAAAAAATCAAGCCCCAACATTTGCCTGGGCTTGCATGTGAATGGATCTACTCCTGTTCAGACGTGAATGCGGATTTTAAATTTTGCACCATACTTAAACATTTTGTAGTTTGTTTTTGCAGCATGAATGCATGCATTTAGTCTGAATGCTGAACGCAGAAAAATAAAGACATGACTGTCAAATTTATGAAATCGGAGTCATGAATGTAATTCTTATTTTTATCAGATTTAGATAAAAAATATTTCGGCAAAAAGTTAAAAAAGTTTAACATATATGACCAAATATTTTCTAAAATTTTACTAACAACAAAGCTCGAGTAATACTTGTGCTTCTAAACATTTTTTAGAGATATAATCATATAAGTATTATATTTTTAAATTATAAATTTGTTCCGAAAACTTCATAAGAGTGTTCGAAAGTTGAAAAAAAAACTTAGAAGCACCGATATTAATTGTGCTTTGGTCATTAGTGAAAATTTTAGAAAGTATTTAACCATATTGGTTAAACTTTCGTATTTTTTACCGTCTATAAAAGTCCCATCCTTCAATGATGGCAACCTCCTCTCCAGTCTACAATGGATCAGATGTTGAAGGACTCGATAAATAGAAAAAAAAAGAAATCCATCGCAAATACAGTAATAAACAAAATTAAGAATACAAAAATGATGATAAATAAATATGTAGCTACTAACAAAACAAATGCACCAAATCAATTGCAAAAAATACCATTAAATTTTGACCCTGTTGATATTATCCCAAAATTTTTTTAGATTTTCAAAGAAGACGTGCTACCTCGAAGCATAACACCGAGCAAAAAATGAGGCACCACGAGAAAACATATGACGTTTGATAATTTACATCAACGAAATATCCATCAATAAGTCAATTAAATTATGAAAGTAAAATCCGAGAAATTATAAAATATCTATTTCAACACTTTGTTCATTTTACTGAACTATAAAATTTAATAAATTCAAATCTAAAAAAAGCTTCAAATTATTTTGATAATCATCTTTCAAACCCATGTGTCAAAGTTCTAGTACTCTCTTATCAACTTCATTAAAATAGCAACACATGCATTGAAACATTGACAAAATTGTTGATTCCGATATCTATGTTTTGCATATTCGCAGCCTACAAAGTAGATAAGATATAGGCGAAATTTACCCAAAAAAAAAGAGATCTGATTTGGAGAAAAGAAATTCAAAATACCCTAAGTAACAACAGAGACCAAATGCTAGGATCAAATTCAAATATGAGCACTAATGCTAAAAACAATTAGTCTAGACAACAAGGAAAATTTTCATAAAAAATCAAAAAAGAAATTTTATAATAGATAGAGTCAGTTTGGAAAATTTTCGTAGTGGATTAAGGACAAAAAAAATTCAACAGATATAATAAAAAAGACCCTTAATTTTTTTTTACAGAAGGTCAAGAACAACGTAAGTAATCTTGCATCCCTAAATTTTTTTCATTTTTTTTCTAACTCATGTACATTTTTCTTAAGATTTCAGTACAAAATTTATATTTTAGAGGCGCAATTCTAGAAAGTTTAGGGGCGTAAGTATTAATTGCACATTTGACTTTCTGTAATATTTTTAGGAGACAGTTGACTCTATTTCTAAAACAAAATGTTCTCTGGCTCTTTATGTAAAAATCCCTTTCCCTCTTCGTGATTTGAAACAAAATAAAAAACAGAGAACCCCGAGAAGGTTAACACACTCTCTAAACCCACTATTAGAAACGCAATAAATGCACACACGAATTAAAACTGTGATCGAGCGAGCGAGCGAGGTACACAGAGAGAGACAGAGGTACCGTGAAAGCGAGGAGAGAAGGAGATCTCCGAACCAAAGGTGGAGAGAGGAGCTAGAATTCAATTTATTCTCTCTTCTCTTGTACATTCCTCTCTCTCTCACTGGTTGCGCATTAACGGAGCTTACTTAGGCAATAAAGAGATAGTTTCTTGTTTTGGTGCGCCGTTGGATCTAGGGTTTCATTTAGCCTGACAATGTGGCACGGGAGAGGGCCCGTGCGAGTCTGATTGTCTAATTCTGAGATAGATGGAGCTCGATCGGTGTTTATCGTGATGGTTTCTTCGCGATTTACTTGGATTTGAACTTGCAAGATGCGCGGAGTTGCTGTGATTCTTTTTACGGTTCTTCATTTGAGCTCTCTTTGCTTAGGTAGTACTTGTTTCTCTCTTCTAGTATGTGAATTTCCAAAGGAGATGAGGTATCTGTGTAAATTACAGGATTCTTAGGATCTGACGAAAACCGGCATTGGATGTAGAAATACGATGTAATTGTTGTCTTCCAGAAATATTATTATTGACTGCATTTTAAATAAAACTGCTGTGTCCTTCCCCTAATTCGTTAATTTTAGGTTTTCTTGGAGAGTAGAATCAGTGTAGTAAAATTTTTGGCCTAGTCATAATTATGAAATCTTACTATATGTATTTATTAAGAGCTGATCAGCTTATTTTCTACTTGATCAAGATGTCTTTTTGCACATGTGCAAATTTAGTAAGTCGGTTTCCATCATTCTGGAATGGCCTCATCTCCTCTCCGGTTGGTGTGTACCTGAGAGGCGATGCCGCTGAAGTGGCAATTTCTAATTGGAAAAGAGTCCGTGTTTAGTAATTACAAGAGCTTATTTGCTTTATCCATCTTTTAGTTTGAAAATTTGAATGACATTAATTGAGCTCAAGTGGTAGATTGACAAATATAATTAATGTTTTGTCTCGATCCCAAAATTGATTAGAAGATGTTCAGATACTAAATTAAAATTACATTGTAATTTGATTATACTAATAATATTCAGTTGATCATGGGATCTTCTTGATATCGGCTTTTAGTTGTGCCTCTTTTCGTGACACGTGCACGCAAGTGCACACACATGCCGTTACATTGATGCAAGCAGTTGCTCACACACAGATGCAAATGAGTGATTTGTAATTACCAATTAGTATAACTTCTTCTGACTATTTACAACTAGATATTAAACTTTAGTCTTAACTTACAGCGAGGATACCTTTTCTCCAAACTTCTAGGCCCACCAGTGCACCATTTTCAGCTTCAAGTCCATCGTGGCCACCACAAGCTGCTCTATCTGCACCGACAATTGCACCACAGCTGTCTCCCATTTCACAACCAGCAGCTTCTCCTGGTATTTTAGATACCTTGTGAAAAAATATTTTTTCTTTTTACTTTGTCATGGAATAATCTCTTTAATGACTTTCCAATCTCTCTTTTAGGCTTTGCTGCTAATCGACCTCATCCTCCAAGAAAGCACCATAAGAGAACACCACCTCCTCATGCCTATTCTCCTTTACCTTCATCTCAAGGTTTGGAATAATATACTTAATTTTTCTGAGTTTTAACTGCATGCCCTTGTTAGAAATTGAGAAGTAGCTGCCAATTCCTTGCAAAACCTTGAATAAATTTAAGTCAACTCCCAGAAGAGCTACTTTTAGATGTTCACATTTTGAGATGCATGTCTGATGTTTTATGTAAAAATCAGAATGTTTCCCTTGCTTGCATACAACAACAACGACGACGACAACAACAACAAGTTGGGGTACGCTAGAGATGAAACCCAAACTAGAGTCATGAATTCGATTGGGTTTCATTTCATGAGAATGGCTGAATTTTCACGCTGGCTTGCCAAACCTATCAACCCTCTTTTTTTCTGGCTTGGAACAGGCTATGTAAAAAAACTACATATGCGGAGTTTCCTAAATGTTTTCCTTGCTTGCATAAACAGCAATATTTCCCATTTAAGAAAATAGAAATGCTTCTGTAGGTGCATGCCATAAGTTTGGCTTTATAGGTGCAGGCTGCAAGAACATAAAATTCTAACTATGTCCCAAACTCCATAACATAATATAACATGCATATTGACTCTGAATGGGCGAAAATGATGCTAGACCAGAAAATAAGTATTTTGAGTGAGAAATGGTATACAGGGGTAATTTGGAAATGTTGTGCGCTTACTTTTTTCTTACCTAATTTTCTGTATTTAATTATATTATGAACTTTCAGTTTTCTCCCCAGATGGTTGTGATGAAATCATTTGCTCGGAGCCCCTAACAGCGACCCCAATTGGCTCTCCTTGTGGTTGCGTCTTCCCAATGAAAGTCACTGTGGACCTTGATGTGGCGCCATACCTTCTATTCATGCACATCAATGAGCTGGAGGTTGATGTTGCTTCTGGGACCTTCCTGAAACAGAGTCAGGTCAAAATTATGGCTGCTGTGCCAAGTGTTGATGACCAACAGAAAACAAGAGTCACTATCTACATGGTGCCTTTAAGGGAAAAATTTGATGACACTACAGCATTGTTGATCTATGAGAGGGTTTGGCAGAAGAGGGTCCCTATCACTTCTTCTATTTTTGGGGATTATGCAGTGGTTTCAGTTGAGTACCCTGGTATGTCATATTAATCTGTGCCAATTTTGCTGGTTTGGGGATTCTGTTGTGCAATCATTAAAGTTTCTTCTGTTATTTGGGAAGAATAAGTGATGCATTTTCTTAAATGGCTTTCTTGATTTAAGTTTACTTATTGTGAGCAAGGATTGTTGTTTTTGATGTCAATGCAAAAGTTCCCCCCTATACTGTTGTACACTTGTACTGGTATCCACACAAACGTTCTTGACAGTAATAATTATGGATGTCTCTATTGGAGAGGTTACTGTAATAGTGTAGCCTAATCAAGCAATTGAGTGCCACACAAGAAGTAAAAAAATTAGAAATATTTTACAATAGCTTTCAAAGTGCCAATCTAATAATATCTCAGATTAATGGTAGCTTAGATGTAAATGAATTTATTTAGCGTGGAAATGATGCATCAAAATTCCTCAGATTAATATCTATTGTTATCATGACAGGACTTCCATCATCTCCACCAAGTTTACCAGAGGAATCCATAGGGGCAGGTCCCACCAGCAGTAGAGGCACAAATGAACGGCCACTTACAGCAGATGTGGGGCGTCCTGGTACCAAATTCCAGAAACTGAACACTTGGATAATTGCTGTTATTACAGTTTCTTCATTTCTTCTTCTGTTAGTCTGCATTGCTGTTGTCAGTTTCGTGCTGAGGTCGTGCAATCTCAGACAACTTGGGGGAGGTTCTGTAGGCCCTACAACTACAATGGCTACCAATAAAAGATCTGGTAAGATTGTAAAAATAATCCATTACAATTTGTAGTAATATGAATTTTGTAGTTGAATTAATTTTTACCTTTATATAGTATGCTGTGATGGGAATGAAGGGGAAACTGAGCTTCTAGTCATTTCCAGCTTGATTATATAAGAAATAAAAGCTAGGTCTATAGCTCTTTGGTTCACCCTGATTCCTTGCTTCCTGCATCCCAATTCTAAAATAAATATGCATACTAGAAACAAATGAAATGTGGTGTGTAAAATTACAATTCGAGAAGTTCAGGATATGTAGATACAGAAATTTTGTTTTGCATGTCCTGGGCGACTCTTTGTAGGAGAGATGATGCAACATTTGATTTTTCCGGTAACTCAATAAATAGACGAAAATGATTGAATTTATATCTTCATTTGTTAGGAATGAGGTCAACAACACTGTCCACTAGTATGGCAAGCTTCTCGGTCTCAGCTGTCTCAGCCACGGCAGCATATCCCCCATCAGTAAAAGCATTTTCCCTGGGTGAACTCAGCAAGGCCACCGAAGGCTTCAGCTCCAAACGAGTCTTGGGCGAAGGTGGGTTCGGACGGGTCTATCAGGGAACCCTGGAGTCAGGCACTGAAGTTGCAGTGAAACTTCTTACGAGGGAGGATAGGAGTGGGGATCGTGAGTTCATTGCTGAAGTGGAAATGCTCAGCCGATTGCACCACAAGAATCTTGTGAAGTTGATTGGTATATGCATCGAAGGGAATAAGAGGTGCTTGGTGTATGAGGTGGTGCGCAATGGGAGTGTGGAGTCTCATCTTCATGGTATGTGCATTTCATTTGGGTAAACTATGTGTATATTTGCACATTGTTCCATTCGGGTAAGCTATGGTGTATATCCACACATTGTTCGTTATTGTTTGGTCACTAAAGTTTTAAATCTTATCTCATTTGATTTAAAATGGGTATTCTTGTAGTACTACCATTTTCCTTTTTGTCTGTCCAACTTTAGTTTAAGGTTCAAGTAAGAACTTCGATTTTGAGTGGTATACCTTTACTCCAATGATCTCCTGGTTACAGACAAGACTGCTTACTTCTTGTGGACTGAACTTGGCATACTTTTAGATTCAGTTATGGTTCTGTCAAGCATCAGCCTCACAGGCAAAATGAACTCCAAATATGGTACTATAACACTGTCTGTCAACTGAACTTGGATGTTTTGAATACATCAAACAGGAGTCGATAAGAAGAAAAGGCTATTAAACTGGGACATAAGGATGAAGGTGGCGTTAGGTGCTGCCAGAGGGCTTGCATATCTCCATGAAGATGCAAATCCACGTGTTATACACCGTGATTTCAAGGGTAGCAATATACTATTGGAGGAGGATTTCACCCCTAAGGTCACTGATTTTGGCCTTGCCAGGGAGGCAACAGAAGGCATCAACCATATCTCAACCCGGGTTATGGGCACTTTTGGGTATGTTTTCTTTTCTCCTTCCATACTTTGCTTCAACTTCATAAGATTATGTAGTTCATAGTCCATACTGGATGGATATGGCAAGTACAGGTATGTTCTGTCGTTAACTACTTCTATTTGTGTTGCAGGATTGTTTCTGTTCTTTTTTTTTCCAATTTATTATTTCCTTAACTATCTGTGTTTGGTTGATACTGAGATTCAACAAGGGTATAGGGTCCAGTATTGAATTGCTTATGTTTATGAGTTAAATCTATGACTCCCATTACATCTGTACCAAGCGATATGCAACTCAGTAGCTGTTTTTTACCTTTTCCTTTCTTTGATCTCGTTGCTTTGTGTTTCATGGTAAATTAAGATTTTTTAATGGAACAAATGCCAAGCTCCAGCCAATAACCACTGAACAAAAACCACATGGTTAGTGTTAGGAATAGGCATTAATTGACCTGAGATTGACCAAAATGCAGTCTTACTCTTTACTTCTGACCTGGTATCTTTGTAACCATTATCTTCTACCATGGTACAGCTATGTGGCCCCTGAATATGCAATGACGGGCCACCTCCTTGTAAAGAGTGATGTTTACAGCTATGGTGTAGTTCTCCTGGAGCTCTTATCGGGCCGTAAACCTGTGTACATGTCAGAATCTCAAGGCCCAGAAAACCTGGTCACATGGGCCCGCCCCCTACTTGGCAGCCGTGAAGGTCTAGAAAAAATTATAGACCCAGCTTTGCAAGGAAACTATAACTTTGACAATGTTGCAAAGGTGGCATCCATTGCTTCCATGTGTGTGCACATCGAACCATCCGAACGACCCTTCATGGGAGAGGTTGTACAAGCTTTGAAACTTGTCTACAATGATGTGGATGAAACAGGCGATGATTCTTACAGCCATAGAGAGTCTTCTTCTAATGCTGATTATGAACATAGTCGGGGTGAGTTCTCTGAAGGAGGTTGGTGGAATGGTCATAATTCCCCCTTTATGACCATGGATTATAGCTCAGGTGGAATGGAGGGGATGTTGGAGAGACCCCATTCAGCTGCCTCAATAGGTGGCAGCCGGGTTGAGTCTATGAATAATAGGTCTGGTCCATTAAGGACCAAAAAGAAGAGGTTTGCCTCATTTTATAGATTGAGAGGCAGTCTTAGTGAGCATGCCTGTCTACCAAAAGTACAATCTAGGGATATTGGACTTTAACTGAGGTAGTGTTGGTAAAGCAAAGTGACTTTGTTGCTGTGTTTGCAACTGTTTCTTTTCTTTCTTTTTTTTTTCTTTCTCAGATGTACAGGTCAGTAGGCATTATGGGTCTTCTGGTGTAATGCCTTTTTTGGTATAGTTTGGTTTGCCATCATCTACCCTTGGCAATGTTTGGGTAGTGTTGGCTGTCTATTTTATTTTATTTTTTTTGCAAATTTGGTTCATTTCTCATGCATCTGATCTGTAATTCAGGATTGTTTTAGAGGATTTGGTACATGCCTCTTGTGCCGTGGTGATAAAATCGCTTAAAAGAATTGTGTAGGTGGAATATTTTTCCCTTGTATTTCTGATTCTTGGGTTGCTAAATTTTCAAGTAGCGCTCTGCTCTATTTTGCTTTTCTTTTATTCTGTGTTTGAATATCTGAAGTTATACATGACTACATCATGTAACAGCTTATATCAAAATGTTTTTTTCGAAGACCTGACAGTAGCTATCAGGGGGGCTTATCTCAAAATGTTACCCGGAAGTAGCTTAAAGTCAAAGACGATCATTGCCCATTGACAGATCAAACTGGGACAAATTGGGTGCTACATTTTTTACTATTATTGTGCATGTAGAAATGATATTTCTTATATCATACATAATTTTATAAAAATTGCTTAGTTATGACCTTATTAGTTGTCAATCTATATCTTTTATATGTGATTCTTGTATTGATATTAATATGTAATGTAGTAATTAACCTTCATCCGAAACTTTTCCAATTATCGGGCTCCACTTCTGAAGAGATAGCCTTACAAATTCCGGATGTGCTTTAATAAAACATTTCCAAGTTGTTTTACCCATGCTTACTAGTTCATTGCCTAAGATTTTATTTGTTAAACAATTTAAATTTGTTGCAAATGGTTCCTATCTTCTCTCATATTGTTTATTTCCATCGGCGAAATGCTTGAGATCACCATCAAAAGTGTTGATTATGTTATTTTTTCATAGAATGTGTTTTGTATTGAAAATTGAAAATCCGTCTTACTTCACAAGTTCACATCAACGTGCTTGTAATATACCTATCCCAACTCGGATAAGCATGTGGCAGGTGCCAAATAAAAAAGACGAGTGATTTTGGTATAGTTTCGGCTGTTAGTACTTGTATCGAGTAAATTAAGACTTAACTTATAATTTACCCTATTTTTTGTACTAGTGGCACGGATTTTCTACCTCTTTTCTATCACAAATTTTGTAATCTTTCTTTTTTTCTTTTAGAGTGTGTTACTTCCTTTGTCCTATAATCCAATAATATGCTCGATGACTTGCGACGATAAAAAAAATTTAATTACGATTCCGACGAGCGCTATCGAAGTTGTTACGAAAAATTAGCTAATTATAATCTAATTCATGAAATAAAATAATAATATTTTTATTAATAAAAAACTCATAAAAATTTGGTCGCATGAAAAAATCAAAGGCCGGTGTTGTGGCCTTTTGAGAAATTTGAATTTTCTAAAAAGGTCGGTGTTCGCAACTCTAGTCATTTCTATTTTTAACGCTTTTGTACTAATTTTTCTGTTTATTTATAATTTACTAGTAATCGTGCCCGTGCAGAGCAACGGGATGAAATTATGTAATAGAAAACAAAATTTACTACATTATTTTTTCATAAAGCAACGGAGCGGCGTCATGTGGCTTGGAGCATGAAGCAGCAGAGCGAATGGTGGAGCGACGTCATGCGACATGCAGTGATGTCACGCAACTTTTTTCGTGAAGCGTGAAGCAGCGGACCGACGTCATGCAGATTGGAGCGTGAAGTGTGAAGCACCTTGCAGCGGCAAAGCAGCGTCATGCACGTCATGCGACGTGAGGCGTAAAGCGGTGGAGCGGCGTCTTGCGGCATGCAATGGCAGAGCGGTGTCATACCACTTGGAGCTTGAAGCGTGAAGTAGCTGAGTGGCGTCATGCGGCCTGCAACGGCGTCATCTAGCGTCATCCATTGTCATGCAATGTTTAGCGGTAGAGCGGTGTCATGCGGCTTGGAGCAGGAGAAATAATGTAGACGAAAACAAAATTTATTAGTTTTTTAAATTGAAAAAATAAATATTGCCGAACGTAAACCTAAGATAGTATTTTATTTAGTTTGCCTTGTTTAGCAAATCAAATTTAGTAAAAATTTTAATATTCTGAAAGCATGGAGCGTGGAGCGGGCAGTAGGGACAACGTGGTGCGTGGAGCGGAAAGCAGGCAGCGTGGTGCTTGGATCGGGATGCATCGAGGAGCGTGGAGTGTGGAGCGTGTAGCGGGATGCGCGGAGCGGGGAACGAGGAGCGGACAGCGGTCAGCAAACACATGAGTAAGACACATGACACAAGACGCATGACGCTAGACGCTAGACGCTAGACGCATGACGCATGCTGCATGTCGCATGCCGCTTGACGCAAGACACATGACGCATGACGCTTGACGGAAGATGCATGACGCAAGACGCATGAAGCATGACGCAGACACATGACGCATGACAAATGATGCTAGACGCATGACGCATGACACATGATACATGGTGCAGGACGCTAGCCGCAAGATATATGAGACATGACGAAGAACATAATTTTTAACAATATTGTTGATTATTATGAATTTGCGATTATTATGAATAAAGTTTGTTAGTTGTTGGTTGGGGCAATTAAGGATGGAACAATTTTGGATTATGATTTGTATGGTGTTCAATACAACACTGAAATATTTACATGGCTCTACAAAAATATCCAAAATTATATACTGAAGCATACGTACACAAATCTCCTTTATATCAAGGCTCTTTAATTTAAAAAAAAATCTCACTTGCACATGTGAGACTTTCTTGCTAGATAGGTTTATACATGTATCTAAATGAGAATAATTGAAAAATAGATATATTTCAGCATTCATATTAAGAAGCATAACAAATAAAATATGCATCTCCAATAAAATAAACAATCAAAGTATCTCCTTACAATCAACTACAAGTTGTTTTAAGATATTCCAATTTGAGCTCATTTAGACACTTCATTAAAGCTAGCATAGCTATTTATTACACAAGGAGATAAAAGTTGATATCATGCCTCGTCTTGCTCCTTTATTTTAGCTTCATTCTTCAAGGCTATAAACACCTCAATCAGCATCATGGCACTCAAAACAAATTATCAAAGTTATCAAATCCTTAAGAAGAAGAGAGAGCAGAAAAATCATAAGGGACAAGTTTGGCATATCTCCTTGTAAGAAAAAAGAAAAAGAAATAAAAGGAAAATGATGCATGATTATGTACTTGAGAGGATCAGAAGATGCTTCTATATTCATGATTATCTGTTCCTCAAATTTTTTGCGAGGAAACTCAACAGTTGCAATTCAAAATATATCATATTGCAATTAAGTTTCCAGACTATTTCCTCCAATATCTTAACATTTAAATATTTGCAAAATTTAAATCAATTTGAATACATAATTGAAAAAAGCCATGATGAAAATCTTAATTAGCAAATCAATCGAAGGAATACCAGCGAAAAAGATACTCTACATGGAACGAAGAAAACATTACAAGGAAAATATATAAGAGAAACCTATTTTGTGAAAAGATTAAAATCTGTCTGTACCCTCGAGCATTGTAGAGGGAATCAATCTCATCAACAAAAATGGTGCTTGGCGCATATGCCCTTGCTAGGTAAAACAGGCATCTCACCATCCGCTTGCTCTCTCCACGCCTTTTAGGCATTTAGAGGCCAAAGTTGCAGATGAAACATTGAAGAAAGTCGTGCCACATTCAGTGGAAACAGCCTTTGCCAGAAGTGTTTTCCCATTGCCAGGTGGACCAAACATAAGAACCCCTTTCCATGGCCGACGTATACCCTTAGAATGTCATGCACATTTTTAAAACACATACGACTTTTTTAGTCTTATGCTGCTTGAAATTTGTATTTAAACCAAGTTAATCCAAGGCTTCATGATTAACTTGTCAATAACCCAAAATGAAAAATGTTTCACTTCTATGTGCCAAGAAAATCATAAAAATATCATATTCTGCAACACGCTCTTCTTGACTACAGATATATTTATGGGTTAATTGTCTCAATATACTAAGATATACATGTATACTTTGTTACTTTTGATATAGGTTACTTTCTGATGTCCAACAGATTAGCTGCTAATTTTCTTTTCATTAATGAGCAGTCCTCTGCAAAGAACTGGTTCTAATAGTCGACAGCAAATAAATGTGCAGTAAATGCTTCATTGGATGGAAGTATCTGTAACCTGAAAGTACTCTGGCATCCATAGGGGCAGAACAACAACTTCTTCAAGGAGTCGTTTGGCCTCACTGAGGCCAACAACATCATCCTATTTAACACCCGAAGAGTTGTCAAGTACATCCCTTTCTAGCATTGTTTCCAAGTCCATGTTCGGCCCTTCGTACCGGCCTTTGTTCCCCTTTTCTTCTTCAGTTTTAACACTCTGTGGTGTTACAGTTAATTTAGTAGATAATAGAAAAGCACTTGAGAAGTAGTTCAATTACCTGTATGCCAACTTAGAAAGACAATGCTAAAAGCCTAACATTTTGTATACCATGCCTCCTGCAGTGTCAACCTAATTCCCATTTTTAAGGCTCGTATTATTTATTTTTAGATGTAGGACACAAGAGACTAATTCCCATCAAAGGAAACAACCTTGCATCATAGTCAGGCATAAAATTTGGATGCTTATGTGCAGATAAAATAAGAAAATAAACAAAAAAAAAAATACAACATGGATTAAAGAATTTATTAAAGAGAAGAGCTAAAAAACACAAGGACAAGAGAAGCAAATATCACACACCTCTATTCGCATAGATCTTCGCCTCGGGGCAGTTTACAATCTCCTTCAACCTCTACACCAGTTCACAAAAAAAGGCATGGCTCTCAAAAATAGCCAAAATATCATTTGAGCAATCGATTTTATATCAAATTAATATACCTGTTCAATTGCATGTTCAAACAGTTTTCTCGCACGAGGATTTCCAAACTGCATCAAAACAAGGAGTGCTATAGTACATGAAAGAAATCCATAAATTATTGGCTAATTACTTCAAATTAGTAGCCAATTATAAAAGCAAAGAAGCAAAATTACAGTAGATGTTATAAAAAAAGCAAATGGAAAGAGGAAATTGAAGAATCGAGCCTTTGAGATTTCGAATTTAGCTGCACAGCAAAATCAATTTGTTCATTAAAAAAGTTCAACCGACTAAATTAAGAACTTAGGAGGTTCAGGAAGCAAACCTTTGAATCGATCACAATCAATGGTATAGGCGTAGGATTGAATTTCAAGCACGGGGTTACTCCTTCTGTAGAGACAAAGTATTGCGTATGTTAGGGTTTAGGTTGGAGCTGCGAACACACATGACCATATCGATCGGCTGAATGGCTCAAGTGACGAGCATGTCAGTGGTGCCGTGCCGCCATTGACGAAGGGCTTGATGGCGAGCCAAGGATGACCAACAGCTTATGTGATGACGACAGATCCGACCTTCGTCTTTGTTTCTCGCACGAAGTGCTGAATTGACACAAGCTCTGTGCCAGAAGACGATCTGATATGTCAGTTCAGATCATGAAGCGACTCCGGTTCGAGAAGAGAGAAGGTGAGGTGGAGGATGACATGCAGGGCTTCTGAAGAGAGGTCGTCAACAAATGGAGAAGAGATGTCGAGGAATTTTTTGTTACCAAATCGAAAGGAAGAGAAATCGAAATATCGGGTTTAGGTTCTCACCAGTGGAGATCATAAATTGAAAAGGGAAAGAGAAAGATAGAGACTGAAGGTTGAGGGACGAAGGGTCGAGTAAAGATTGGTGGGGAGAAAGAGAGAAATCGAGAGAAACGAGATTTGATCTCACCATCGGTGTGATGGAGAAGAGAAAGGGGAAAGGAAGAGGGATCGAGAGAGAAGAGGGTATTTTGGTCCATAAGAAAGGTAAGACTATGAATAAATGGAGGCCTCCATTCCTTAGGTGCATTATAAGATAGTATAGATATAGATTTATTAAATTTCTAGTACTAAAAAATCGGCGATTCAGAAGGCTCATGGCCTAGGTGGCCGTTTTTGGTGAATATGCGAAGTCAGCCCATGGGTTTGACATCTAGGTCCAGTAAGAGCTTCCTCTTCGTCCAGTGTGAATAAGAAGACCATTCATACGACAAACAATTAAACAAACAAGCTACCTAGTATGAAAAAGAAACTCCCGAGTACATTATATATGAATCGTCAGTTCAAACTCTAATTATTTAACATAACGGATTGGTAGTCTGTATATAACTATATATGGTCAAGATAAAATTAGAAGTACATGTTTTATCTTTGAATTCTTTTTTTTTTTGATAAAAGTAACCTCGAGATGAGGTACCGGCTTCCATTAAAAATTTAACGAAAGCACATACAAGAGTCTTTCGGTACATGAAGTTTGTACCGTATGGAAGTAAAAAAGAAAATAAAAGAAAATAACCTAATACATTTAACTACTGCTTATAGCTTTCAGACTTTTTAAACCCCAATTAACAACATACAATTTAATATCACCATAGTTTAACCAAAAAGATTCTAAATGAATCTGGGGCATCAACTGCGTAACCCACACTACTGTCTCTAATTCAAGTGGTTTTCAATCATTTTATCCACCTCATAAAATTTCAACCTGAGCAGTAGAACCAGAAAAACCTAGTCTTCATCTTCTTTCCCAATTTCAACATCTTGATTAGATGAATTATAATCAATATCTTCACGCTACAGTTCTCCGAGAAATCAGATTATTAAAACATACATTCCAACTAAAATATCCATGTGTTGTTGAACATTGTCATTTAATTGCATATTGATAATCTAATGTTAATTATAAATAAGATATTAAGTTAATTTCATACACCGCTAAGAACCCAATCTATGTGTTTTATATCTAGTTAAACCACAAAAATTTAAAAGGAGTACATTAAAGTCATTGAATATTTATCATCAAATTCTATGTACCAAATGTATGAGTTAGAAATTAGTAATATGTAATGCCTACTAATTCATTTTTCATTTTCAAATTCTCATTTCTGAGGTAACCCCTTATACAAGATGTACTTTGCTGTTATCCAATCAAATTTGATATAATAATGTATTGTCAAATTTTGATGTCTATATACTAACAAATAATTGAAGTTTTAATGAATAAATTATTAAGTCAAATCATTACTTCATTTTATTCTTAATTACCTATTTATTTATACATATATAACTGTCTAACCACTAATAAAGTCCCTTTACATAAAAGTATATAGTGTATATGTATTACATTTAAGTGTTTTCATCCCATCAAATTTATAATGTCTAATATTTATGCATTTAGACAATTGTATAGACGCCAAAGCACCTTAATATGTTTAATTTGTAGTATATGTGAGCTACAAATTTTCTGTATACACACCTATTAAAATATCAATTATGTCAATACATTTTTTTAAAATTAGATTCCTGAGCAGTTGTCACTTCTCAGTCATCCCTAGTTCTCAGATATTAATATTCACTAATTTAGTAGTTTCACGTAAATAATATTATCCCTATTATTTAATTCATCCGAAACTCATTGGCAAAATTAACTAAGTCGGACACAAACTTTAAGGTTTTAAGTTGTTCCATTTGTTGTATATCTCTAATAAATTTTTGATGTGCTTGTGTATTAGTAAAAGTAATGCCCAAATCTAAGAAGAATGTATCAAAATCTTCTTTAGATAGATTGGAGAAGGATAAAATTGTACCCATTTGTTGTGTATCTTTGACTGATGAAATTACCCTTTGAGAAATAAGACCCTTCTTTGTGAGCTCCTTCCTGCGCACATGCTATGAAGGAGGAGTCACTGCTGAGGTTGGAATCATGTATGTGGTATGCCTAATTATCAATGCCTTGCTCTCTTCTATATATTCATTGGTTTCTCTTATAGTGAATATATCAGTTTCTTCTGCCTTAGCTTGCTCACTTATCAACTTTAAGTCTTTCCTCAATAAATTGTTCTCAGAAACTACTATAGCCAGTTCATTATCTTGCATCACTTTCTTATCCTTATTTTTAGATTGCAAAATTGGTTTCAGGATGGTTAATGGTTGAACAATAGGATTAATGGTAATAGAATCTGCTTCTCTTTTCATATTATCATTTGGGACAGGAGCATTGTTGGAAATGTTTTGGATTGCTTTGTGAATAGTTGACTGTTGCATCTTTGAGTTGTCTTCATACAAGACATTCATCCTCCCAGCCTCCATTTTTGCTCTCTTAGCATCTATAGCTACTACAACATCACTAGGCTCCCAATGTACAATCTGGATAGATTGAGAAGTTTCTAATTCTACATCAATCTTAATTAATTCTGTCTGACAACCTGGTCTGGTGACTGCGAAAAAAAGGTGTGGAGGAATCATGTCCAGATCTCCCACATCGACCTGGATTCGAGCCCACCTTAAATCAGAACCAGTAAAAGTGTTTTGGTCCCAATCGATAAATGTACCAAAGATGGCAGCAATGGAATCAAGTGTATGCACATCACGCATGTCGTATGGAAGATTGTGAAGTCTGCCCCATACTCTTCTCAGTTTCAATTTGGGAAATAAAATAGAGAAATTAGTGGAAACCGCAAAAGTGTATGGTCCTAATTCGCAAACTCCAGATGCAATTATCTTCTTCACCCAAGAAGAGGGACCTTTGATCAAGAATCTCTGATTTCCCAGTACACGAACTGACATGTGGCCAACCATTGGGTAAGAGATTCGAAGGCTCCAATAATGTCAGGGACATCTAAACCTTTAGGCGCTTGGATGGTAAAGCTTCTACGAAGCTCATCATGAGCTTTTTCAAAATCAGGTCCTCCTAATTCAATGAAATGTACCATGGGTGAAGCCATCTTAGTCGGAGGCAGGATGTGTTGAAGATCACATGTTTTTGGAGAAGCATTAGGTTTTTGAGGAAATGTCTTCCGTGAAATCCTCAAATTTGGGCAAGAAGAAACAATGTGACTTGTTGATTTGCATTTAAAGCAAACTTTAGCATTGCAACAAGAAGCGGCTAGGTGCCCTCTTTCTCCGCACTTGTAGCATCTAGAATGAAATCGACGGCGAGGATTTGATACAAGTGTTGGACCAGTTTTACTCCATTGAGCTTGCGAGACACCTGATGCTCGATAACGGTCATCATTACGAAATCTGACAGATTCTCGCTAGAGGTGTGACGAAGGGTCGGGTCGGGTCGGGCACGGGTCGACCCGCACGGGTTCAAGGGTCTGACGGGTCACGGGTCCCCGGGTCTCAAGGGTCTCACGGGTCGGGTTTGCACGGGTCCAAAGTCCGAAAGGGCAACCCGACCCGTGATAGACCCCCACGGGTCTCACGGGCACGGGTCGGGGCAAGGGTCGGGTCACGGGTTTGTGGGGGGCGGGTCCGACCCGGCGGGATTTTCAATTTTTTTTTTTGAATTTTAAAGTTTGTAAATGGTAAATGCCTCTAATAAATCCCGAAAAATCCCAAAAAAATTAAAAAAATGAACGAAAATTCAGAAAAAAATTTGTAATATTTTAAAAAATATATTTTATAATTATATCATTTTTATTTATGATATTTCTTAAAATAAAAAAATATTCATATAATGTTCAAAAAACTCTAAATTCTCAATAAATTCGAAAAAATATTAAAAAAATAAAAAAAATGCACAAAAATTCAGAAAAAAATTTGTAATATTTTGAAAAATATATTTTATAATTATATCATTTTTATTTATGATATTTCTTAAAATAAAAAATATTCATATAATGTTAAAAAAAACTCTAAATTCTCAATAAATTCGAAAAAATGTAAAAAAAATGCACAAAAATTCAGAAAAAAATTTGTAATATTTTGAAAAATATATTTTATAATTATATCATTTTTATTTATGATCTTTCTTAAAATAAAAAATATTCATATAATGTTCAAAAAAACCTCTAAATTCTCAATAAATTCGAAAAAATTTTAAAAAAATAAAAAAAAATGCACAAAAATTCAGAAAAAATTTGTAATATTTTGAAAAATATATTTTATAATTATATCATTTTTAAAAGTTACCCTCCTCCTTTATTCCGGGCTTGGGACCGGCTATGTGAATAAGACAACATAGGCGGAGTTCTAACTTTTTTTTTTGTTAGTATCATTGGAAAAAAATGTTGTAAAAAAGAAAAATATAATTACAATTACAATTAAAAACTTACTACATTGCACGCATGAATTCATTATTCAGATACCACAATTCGTCGTCGTCAATGCACAATGGATCATCAGAATCGTCGCCGGCGACAGGACTTCTTGGCATAGTACTACTTTCTTGAGTTTCGACTTCTTGAAAATTAGGATCATGTTGATTACGCTCTTCGGCATCAATCCAATCTTTCAAGCACACAAGTTGCTCGAACCGTGTTGTACCCAATTTGGTGCGTTTGTCGGTCAAAATTCTACCAACGGAAATGAAACATGACTCGGATGGTACAGTTGACACGGGCACTGCATAAACGTCGCGAGCCATCGCTGCCAAAACTGGATATGCGCCAGAATGTCGCTTCCACCAATCTAGGATGTCGATGTCATCGTCTTCAAAACTTCCCAAACAGTAACTCAACAGTTCGTTAGTGTTTAGCATTTGAGGTTCATCCTCCCTTAGCTCGCTAAGCAAGCCTAAAGAACTGGTCTTTCTATTTGTGATTAAAAAAAGTTATTGAGTGTTAAAAAATTACTAAATAAATTGAGTCTTCAAATATTACTAAATATATTGCATTCATACCTTTGTGGTTGAGTTGGCGCAGAAGCCATCCTTGAGACATGTCGAGCATTGTAAATGTCGAACATCTCGTCGAATAAAGTAGTCACTTCGGCTTCCACCGTATGATATGGTAACTTCAGATTCTGGTTGTACTTCTGAATCAATCTTGTTGTGTACTTCTTTTTGAAGGCCGGATGCAGACAGTTCGCTATAATAGTGATAGGAGGTACTTCTTCCCAATACTTGAGAAACTTCTCTCTCATTGCCTCAACGATTGGAGTCAAATTATGGTCTAGCCCTTCTATATCTTCAAGCTGACGATAGACCTTAGAGAATTGGAAGAAAAAAAATATAAGAGAATAAGAGATGGATAAAGAAAGAGGATGATTGTTTCAAACATAAATATAGATTACGTACCTTGGTGATGCAATATAGATGGTGAAGTAACTCGTGTGCAGATGGTGTATACGAGCATGAAAGTTTGACGGTTGCTTTGAAAAAAACTTGTAGAAAGTTTGTCAATTTCTCCAATTGGTTCCATTCTCCCTCGTTCATCATCAGTTGTATCCCCTCGGTTGAGTTCCGCAACATTTCATTTATTGCGTTCTTGTATGGTAAACAATGATGGAACAATCTATACGTGGAGTTCCAACGGGTATCGACATCCCATGGAACTATCAAATTACTCAAGCCCAAGCGTGAACACAATGCATGAAAATTTTGTTTTCTAACATTATTTGAAAAAATGTGATGAAGACCATCTGTGAATTTAAAAATTAAATTTTTAATACCTTCAGTTTTAATACCTGCTTTAACGGTGAGATTTAAAATATGACATGCACATTTTTGATGAAATAATTTCCCATTCATTATGGGATTTAATGCACTTAAAAAATAATCAATAGATTTCATATTGTTGCTAGCATTGTCAAAAGAAATTGAAAAAATCTTGTTTTCTAAATCTCTTTTTAAATTAAATTCATGCAAAACATTAATTATGGATTGGTAAATAACGTGTGCATTGTGCGGAAAATCAAGATTACGGAAACATAAAACTCGTTTCTGTAAAATCCAATTGTCATCAATATAATGTGCAGTAATACAAAAATACCCTAAACCACCCTTACCTGCGGACCAACAGTCAGATGTGATGGATACATTATAGTTTGCATAACCAAAAATGGCTAACAATTCATTTTTCCGTTCTAAATATTGTTTCTTGACTTCGGCCACTATTTTGCGGTGGTGAAATGGCTTGTACATTACTTGACCAGCGCCTTTTATTATTAATCTAGCAAAACTAGAACAACAACCCATACTAATTGGTTTTTCTTTATGGGCAATATACCTAGCAACTTCACTTAACATGCGCTTTTCATCATACTTGGCCAAGGTCCTCGTACCGTCAGGGTTAATAGTACTTTGGACTAACCGTTGGTCGGGTTGTTCTTGTGGTTCGTCGCCATTTTCTTCATGTCTTTCAACATGTTTTTTAAAATTTTCCATACCGCTAGACTTCTTGTAATAGAAAAAACCTTTACAATTTTTTACCTTGCACCTCAAAGTCAAAACAGTTCCGTCAGCATCATGAGTTGTTTCATAGAAACGCCACCATGGTGCATCATATTTAGGTGCGGTCGTTTTTCTCTTTTTTTGCCTCGGATCCACTTCTACTTCTTGGATTTCTGGCGATGGATTTGATGATGGCTGCGACGATGGAGGAATACTTTCGTCGACAGATGATGGTGGAGGGACAATTTCAGCTTGAGTTTGAATCGTTGGTGGAGGGGCTTGAGTCGGTGGAACATTAACATCTTGTGCTAAATAAGGGTGTTGAGGATATAATGAGAGGTTTGCATGTCTTGGAGGTGGATAAAATTGTGGTTGTGGTTGATAAAATTGTGGATGTGTTTGGGGGTTTATGTTTGCATATTGTGTTGGGGGATGGGGATTATCCTCACCGAATAGCTCAACACTCATCCTTCGTATTGTTTCTTCAACCGAAATGCTAGGATTTGGTTCTTGAGATGCCATATCTAAAATTGAAAAAAAAAGAAATAATATTGTAAAATGTGAGTTAGAAATAATAAAAAAGCGTGAATTAAATGTGAATTAAAAATAGAAGAACAAAAATTGTATTGTCAAATTTTGTTCAAATAATACTCAAATAATATTGTCAAATTTTGTTCACATAATACTAAAAAATATGTCGAATTTTTTTTATAAATTAATAAATTAATTTACAATTGAAAATAAAAAAATGTAACTTAGAAGTTATTAAAGAATAAAAATGTGAATTACAAATTGTATGTTAATTAAAATGTGAGTTAGAAATAATAAAATTTGATAAGAATCAAAATTGTTACGTAAAAAAATATAAATTCGAGAATTAAATGTAAATTGTAACTTAAAATCTTAAACGTACCTTTGCACGGATGGTGGATGATGAGAGAATAAATATAAATTAACAATTTAAATATTTAAACCTAATTAATATATCTAAAAGTATTATTATAAACTTAGAAGTTATAACTTATATATTAAAATTATGAAAGTAAATTGAGAATTGAGTAGTGATTATTGAGAATTTGAAAGAGAGAATGAGAGATAGATGTGTGAAATAAGTGAGAGTGGAGGGTGTTATTTATAGAGAGGTATGGTGAATTTGAAATTTGAATTTTTTTGAATTTTCTGAGAATATTTTCGAATTTTTTTGAATTTAGAAGTGACATAAAGCATTTCTATCATTTCAATCATTTCAAGGGTCCGGGGGTCGGGTCCGGGGGTCGGGTCCAGGGGGTCGGGTTCAAGGGTCCAAGGGTCGGGCACGGGTCGGGCACGAGTCGGGTCAAGGGTCCGGCGGGTCGGGTCTAGCACGGGTCCAACGGTCAAGAGGGCGTCCCGTCCCACCCAAAACCCGTGGGTCCATTTTTCACGGGTCGGGCACGAGTCTACCACGGGCACGGGTCGGGCACGGGTCGGGTCACGGGCGGGTCCGCCCCCGGGGACCTTATCACACCTCTAATTCTCGCCGTGGTGGGGTTGGGACTTTACATCGAGTTGGACAACGCTCAGCTCCATTGATGCGGTTAACAGATACTCCTGTAGTGTCTCTGGTGAACGGGATCACCTTCAAAACCGTCGCATACGATGGTTTAGCAGGATTAGAGCCAAACTGGCGTATCAATTGGATTGCTCTCTCACGAGAATCCATGAGCTTAGATGGAAGCCCAAGATCGGAGAAGATATTCAAGTCTTGAGTGGATCTTGATTTCCCGATCAATGATGACAAACGATGATTTTACTTCTAGTAAATGAAAAGGCTTACCTGTAATTTCTTGTTGTCAATAGCTAGAAGATGTGGTGACAACTTTGGCTTAGAAATACGAGTACTACCGAATTGCCATAAACATCTTTAGAGGAGGATTTTATTATCTTTGAATTCTAATTTAATAAACAATTGTACGCACAATCTATTGTTAATTAAAATAAGGCGTCCAGAAAATTTTCGAAACTGATTAGCTTCCAAGCAAATTGCAAGTCCAGGGGGGGTCACGCATGTTTTTCTGGTCACGTGCAGGTATCATTTCATGATAGTATAGAAAATCAGTTCATATATATAGTAGATTCTTTAAGGGAAACATGTCTGGAAATTACCCTATCTCATGGGTCTCGGATTATATGTTTTTACAAATATTTTCCTGTCGAGGATCTTTAAAAAAATTGTTAAAGGAAACAAATTTATTTATTTATTTATTTATTTGAGGGACGAGAATAACTCGGGGAACAAAAAGGCATTTGACTGGTCACTTTTGTAACTGAATGGAATTAGCCAATTAGATGTACATATCTGAACTTTGATTCCCTTGGTAGCAGTTTTGCAATGCAACCAAGTGGACGAGTAGCTGGCAAACCTCTTTATTTTTTGCTAACTTTTGTACTTGCGACCCAAAATCTGCATTTGAACTTTAACGTTCAAACACAATAGTGAACCAGCACTAGCTGATTCTTGTTTTCCCAATGATCAAGTCAAGTACTTAAACAATACCAATTAGCTTGCATAAGTGTCAACTAGGTACAAACAATGCTGATATCGTTGCTAACTAGATACCTTACCAGCTAAAATTACGTGTGTTCCGTACCAATTAGCTTCCTTTTCCCAAATTCAAGTATACACGCACTGACCGTCTCTCTCTTTTTCCCTTCTTTTAGTAAAACAAGTAGCCTGTTAAATTTAATCCTACAAAAACGAATACAAATTGGAACATTCTATCCATGCAGATCTAAAGTAGCATTACATTTCAAAACCAAGACAACTTTCTTTCATAACAAGGAAAATCTCATGTATAGCATACAAATGAATATATATCACAAAGCGGACACATTCCAATTTTCCTTAAAAGTCTAAACTGCCTTCCCAATCTCCAAAATAAGGATCCTAGGCAGCATAAGGAAAAGACAAATGTAACGGAGTATTTGCAAAATTTTCTATTTCTTTCTAGAGATATTTAGATACCTTATGAAATTCTTGCTAGAACAAAAGAGATTAGACAGCTCGGAACATGGCCATTGAACAAGTCTCAGTTCTGCACTCTAAACCCAATCATTGCTTTAGTTGCACAGTTCTCACACCTGGTCAAATGTAAATTGAAACACACATCAAAAAATGAAAAAAAGGTCTCCCAAACTTTTTACACATTCATCAGAATTTAGTAATCAGCACAGATAATTCAACAACTGCAGGTGGCGAAACATACGATTTTGCAACTCAGAAGTATAAATAAATCAGTGAATATTTATACTACCAACTTGTTGGTTAACTGACCACAATTCTAGAAATTCTCTACGACATGCGTAAGAATAGAAACACACATCATTAAATCAGGACAGTCAGGTGGCCATGCCAGTATGTACTCGAGATTATGTACTCGAGATGCTTCAGAAAACCTGACTTCTAATTTTTCTCTTGAATGATTTATTTTCCTACATGTCTAGCTTTCAAATAATTCAGGACTGCAAATTAACAAACTACGGCTTATATCAATCCTGCAATTATGCTAACTAGGTACTCTAAAAAACATCTTTAGAGACTAGCATACCAATTCTTCCCACAGACTTATTCCTCTCTCCAGCTGAAGCTTTCTTCTTCATATAGCAACTATTCCACTCCCCTCCATCTTGAGAGTAGTAATCCATAGGGTACTCCTGATTTGCATCCCCACAATCGCACCCAACACAACTACCGGCCCCGCAACTGCCCAAATCCTTCTCCCACCAACCCTTTACATACCCTAAAGCCACATCAAACTCAAATGTAGTCAACATAGGCTTCTTAAACCCCTCGCCCCAATCAATTGACAGCCTCGGGCACGCAATCTGTACCCATGCATCAATTGAATCACCAAAGAACTCCATTCTTTGAGGAGAAAGCTCTGACATGAGAACAATTGTGTAGTCAAGCCCCTTCTCTTCCATATGCTCCAAAACCCTATCTAATACCTTGACACTTCCTTGCCTACCTAGTGTACCCAGTACAACTCCCCAATTTTTCGCCTTCCTGGCCTCCAATATTGCATCTTTTCTCGCCTTTTTCATGCCAACATGGTCGTACTCCTCCAAAACCAGCATTCCTAAGAAAGGATCATACCTGAATGCTTTGATTTTAGGGTTCGCAATCATGAATGCCTCGAGATGAAACCTCCCATCTGCCACGAAAACCACTGCCTCAACATTTTTTGATTTGGGTATGGCCGGTGCAGTACAGCCGAGCACTTCACCGGGAGACAGCGGCTTAGCTTGTGGAATGTGAATTTGGTCATACCCATTTGACATTAAAATTTCACGAGCCGAGTGCACAGCAGAGACGAATTGTATTGTCCCCGCCAGAGCAATGGGCGTTGATGGATCAGGAAAAGCATTCCGAACTGATTCGGCCAATCTGGAAGCATCCACCCGTATATCTACAAACACATACAACACTGGAAGCAACGAAGATGTAACCGGTATGAGGCAACTATGCCCATAGTGTACCAGAAAATCAGCCGAGAGTGAAGCCGCCGGGGTATCAGCAAGACAGCATGCGCCGTAAGTGGGATCAGCAAGGATGAAGAGAGAGGGATTGGAAGGGGCAAATGAGGAGAGGATGTCAGCAAGAGGCAGAGAGAACATGAGGAGGCCATCGGGGAGTTGAAGCGCGACACGCTTGGCGGAGGCGGTCGAGATACGATATAGGGTTTTGTGTACCTCGAAATCGTACGAGGAGGGAAGGAGCGAAATGGCGGCGTTGAGAGCTGGGTTGGAGAGGAGAGAAGGAGGGATCTGTGAGTGTATGAAACGCTTCGGTGTAGGTTTTGGTTTAGGGTTAGGGTTTGTGAGGTTGGCGAAGGTGGTGAGAGCGGAGCTGGAGCTGGAGCTGGAAACCTCTTCCTCTTGTTTCACCATTTTTTGTTTCTTTTTCCTTCTTCGTTGCGTGTATTTTTTAGGGTTTAAATTGTTCTAGAACCAGCACGACTGGCCGACTGCACCAGTGACCAAAAGGAGGCTTTCGTCGACTTGATTGCACAAAGTTATGTGATCTGGGCCGTCTGATTTGAATTGCAATACAGGCCCATAGAGAAGCAAATGATCGGACCCACATTAGGTTCGAACAGGTCTACTATTTTAATTGGGTCGCATTTTGTAAAGTGCAACTAAGGCCGGTTAAACAGGCCCACAATTTGATCTATGGGCTATTTTAAGCCTATTTTGTATCATTTTCTCTCTTTTTCTTTTCCTAATTTGATACCAATCCAATACTTTGACACTTCGGACTTGCAGAGTCGCCTCACAATTACTGAATTACATGACCAGGTTAGCGCCAGGTAAGCTGCCACGTAAGCACAAAAAGCGCTAAAAGTTCTCGCTTTTTGCAATGAGAGAAAGCTGAGGTGAGAAATGCAAGAGCCATTATCCGTTCTTTCTCTGCCATAAAATTCGCAAGTTTTCTTCTACAATTGGTAACTCCTGCCTTATTTCACTGGTCTGAGATGGAGACAGCGACTTCGAGCTTAGCTCCACGATCCTTCTTCTCTTCTTTTCACAAGAGAAACCCTAGTCTCAATTTTGTATTCATTCATCGATGCACGCCCAGGTGTAATCAGGTATCAATTTGAGCGTTTTTGCTTCGATTACCGGCAATTTTTCGTGTGTTGGTTATTTTAAGCTCTCCATCTGCTCGTGTTTTGGTGTTCTTTTTAAGAATTTGTTATTTTTCTTAGGATGATTGTATCAATTTTTTTGGTGTATTTTCATTATTCCCTTGATCAGTTGATTTTAAGATGCAGTTTGACACGCAATTGTACCATAAGAAATAGAAATGGAAATACAATGCAAACTACTTTGGTACTGGAGGAGCACCAGTTGGTCTGGTAACCAGTCAGTGCTTCACTGGTGCTGAGTGGTGATATACATTTGTCTCGCTGTTGCCTGTTGGCATTTTAGATACTAAAGATCTGAATTTTTTATGTGGCATTTTACTTAGATACTCCTTATTTGTTTGGATACAGGTAGCAAAGACATGTGTTAGCAATCTCAGGTCACCTTTGCAATATCTGGGGAAAACCAGCACTACCCAAAAAACAAGATGTCATGTTTTTTATAAGAATGACATGAGTCAAGGTTCATGTAATTCATCTTTCCTTGCAATGAACCCACTGGAGGTCATATCCTCTCACTGCAATTTGAATTTCAAGAGATTTCAGTCAAGTCTCATCCAAAATGCAAGGATTCTTAAAATAGCATGCTGTGGAAGCAAGTTAAAACATGTAGCATTGGTTGGGTTCGTTCGCATGGTTGTTGGAATGATTTTTGTAGTGGCGATCTCTTTGACAATCAGCACTGCACCATCATGTATGTAATAATTGGTATCTAACAAAGCTTATACATTTAAGCAGTACAAGGTTGGCCCTGTAAATTACAGTTCTTGGGAGCAAAAAAAGTCACATGAAAGATGCATTTTTTCCTGCTGAAAGCCATGTAGCTGCAGATGGAAGAGCTAGTAATTGCTTTCTCTGTACTTCTGATTGAAACAGGTGCTCTAACAGAGGAAAACCTTCTTTTCTTGGAGGCATGGAGAGCAGTTGACCGTGCTTATTATGATAAATCATTCAACGGTCAAAGTTGGTTCAGATACCGAGAAGCTGCACTGAGAAATGAACCTATGAATACCCGTGAAGAGACATGTACTATTCTATTCTTAATATTAGGGGTTTTATCCCTTGCTAAATTTTAATAGAATGCATGCTTGGTTGGAACTGGAACCTTTAAATTTTCGTTATCTTTTGCCAAGAAAAAGTTGATTTCCATTCTAGGCATAATGCATAACAGGATGGCTAACAATATGTAATAGGGGCAGATGTCATTGTGAATGGGGCTCAATTGGCGGTGCCCATTTATTTTTCAAAAGCTAATAGTTTGTATTTTCTTCATTTTTTTTACAAAAGGGTACATATATTAACTTTCACCCTCATATTTTATGTTTAATCTATTCACTTTGACCCCCATAATTATAAAATGACAACAATTGTTAATCAATAAATATATAAATCTTAGCCACTGGTATGTAAGGAGTAACTAGAAGATAATTAGAGCTGCATTTATGTATTATTTTCTGATGTAATAAGCTTTTTTATGAGTCTCACACCTTTTTGGCTTATGTAGTTCTTTGATGTTATTCTAAAAACTGTTTAAGGAAAGTTGAGACAGCTTTGTTACATGAATCTAGTAATTTTGATTTATTTCTATGCACAAAATAAGAATTACCATCCATAGTTTGACAACTGACAACAATCAATGTGTCTAAGGTAAATACAACTGTAGGAGAACTGGACTATTGGTTTCCCTTGTTTACTTAGTATGCTTTTATGAGAACTATGCCGCAAATGAATTAATTTCAGATGCTGCTATAAAGAAGATGCTTGCAACCTTAGATGACCCCTTCACCCGTTTTCTAGAGCCAGAAAAATTCAAGAGCTTGCAGGTTTGGCTCCTTTACTATTTATTTATTTTTATTTTCTTGTCCAATGCCTTTTAACTCGAGTCCTTAAAATGCTTATGGAAGATGTATATGTTTTCCTTGTACAAAATCAAGTGTGGCCCTGATAAACATGGATATATAACATTTGTCACTTTTTCTTAAAAAATGTTTGCAAACAGATCTGCTTTCTCTCCAATTCATCTAGATGAGGAGTTGTTCAGTTACGGTGATATTAGGTGTTTACGTCAGTTTGACAACCTGTGATGTGTGTATTTGTCATGGTTGCTTGACATTGCATATAACACATTTTCACAGTAACATAAAAAAATCTTCCCATAGAGGGAGTAGTTGGGAGGAGCAGTTCAGATACCATCAAATCAGTAGCAGTGCCGATGTTTGAGGATCACCTATATAAAAATACCAACCCCAGAGCTTCTGGTTGAGTAGTTTACGAGTATATCAATCGCTTCATCACTGGCTAGGTCTTTAGCTATTTGCTGTGCCCGATTCCCTCTAGTTTGGATAAAGCTCTGTTCCTAAATGTCTCATTTTGAGTCTTGTACTGCATACATGAAAATATCTCAAACTTCTATCAGGTAGCAAACTCTTTTAAACTTGGAATTACTTTGTTTGAAGGCAGTCTGGCACTAAGGCGGCCCTTACAGGGGTAGGATTGTCATTTGCATACCCGAGGGCGCTTGATGGGACAGACAAAGGTTTTGTGGTAATGTCATCGAACCCTGATGGGCCTGCTAACAAGGCTGGTATAGTGGCTGGAGATATTATTTTAGCCATAAATGATGTATCTACTGAGAACATGGACATATATGATGCAGCCGACCGATTACAGTAACTCCTTGCTCTCCTAAATTCATGAATATAATATTTTTGTTATCTGGTACAGCCATACAGATCTAGTTTGAGATGTTAATATACCAAACTGGATCAGGCTCAACTGAAAATTTAAACATTCTTGAAGCTGGTAATAAGCTGCAAATTTTCCTGGCTCATTGTATGGTTCTTTGTCACAACTCTAGCTAAGATTTTCTACTTCATTTCACTAGTCAATGTTTTGTTGAACCTAGCAAAGGATTTCTGTGTTACTCTCTTGAACTATCATGAAATGTTGCAACAGAGGTCTAGAAGGAAGCCCGGTAGATTTAACAATTCGCAAAGGATCTGAGGTTAAGCATGTCACTGTAAAGTAATTTTCTCTCTTGATCTTAAATGGAACTAATTTTTAGTCTAAGAGTTGTTTCTTTAGAGCCCACTTAACTTTTTCTGAATCCCATTTGCTATCTCTTTGCCGGCATACATACGTCAAAATGTTTAGACCCTGTATATCCTATATACATTCATAAAACTGCCAAATTAGCAAACATTAAACCAAGAGAAAAGGCATAAATAAAACCACTGATTTTGAAGCTCTTTTCCAAAAAGAACTACTGTCTTTTTGTATTTCATATTAGTATATTTGTTTTAATTATCAATAATACTTCTAAGTTCTAACATAGGAGGGAGAAGGTTACACGAAATCCAGTGAAGTCAACTTTGTGTGAGATACCTGGTGCTGGGAAGGAAAGCTCAAGGGTTGGATATATTAAACTAACTACTTTTAACCAAAATGCCTCAGGTATGTTTTCTTGCATATCAGAAGTGGCCAGACATACTTGCTGAATTGTATTAATTGTATGCCATTTTAGTTAAGGTTCAATTTTACCCTCAACTGTACACATACAAGCTTTTGCAAAAGAACCTTGAAATACTATCCATTTTGTATATATGTCTTAATTCACCCTAACTTCAGCAAAGCTGATTAAGAAAAATAGACAACAGTGAAAAAGATAAAAAATGAATAGTCGCATATTATGGATTTAGTACAAAATTTCATCATTATTGTTCTTCATTTCTGCAGCTGGAACTTACAAGTGTGTCCAAGTTTTTCATAGTTTACTGACAAACTCTTTCTATTGTAATGACTATTATTTCTCTACTGACTTGCAGAAGCCGTTAGGGAAGCCATTGATAAACTAAGAAATGAAAATGTGAAAGCTTTTGTTCTGGATTTGAGGAATAACAGGTTAACAATATTTCCTGATACTATTAAAGAAAATAAAAGCAGTAGAATAATTTCACAGGATAAGCTTTAATTTTTTTGCATTTGATGGACTAATGTTTGGTTATGCAGCGGTGGCCTCTTTCCTCAAGGAATTGAGATTGCTAAGATTTGGTAAGACTTCATCTATCTCGCTTCCATACCAATTGAGTAATATTGTTTGTCATGAAAGCTTTGTAAAATTTTGCCATTATTCTTCTCCACATCAGCATTTGTGTGCTAATTTTTATGGGGGTTTATATTTTCCTGGGCCCAAAGGAGGAAAGTTTCAGGAATTTAACTTCGTGACTTGAGTGGTAAATAGGCGGGTCAGCTGAAAATTGCAACTTGGTATGGAACATTCAAAATATGATGATGCTTCTGGTGATGCTATTTTTTTGTAGGTTAGAGAAAGGGGTCATAGTTTATGTATGTGACAGTCGCGGTGTCCGTGACATATATGAGGCTGATGGTGCCAATACTGCTGCTGCTTCAGAACCATTAGTTGTTCTGGTACTGTTCTCTTAATGTTCATCTTAGTCTCATTTGCAACCACTATGCCTTTGATAGTCTATCAGTAATTGCCATTTTATGGAATTGTCAGATCATGCTACTCTGACTTCACATACTTAGTACTATGTTTGATGCATGATGATTTTATGCACAACTTGGAGTTCCTGATTGCAACTTGTTTTATCAATGGGATTATTAGGTAAACAAAGGAACTGCAAGTGCAAGCGAGATACTTGCCGGTGCACTAAAGGATAATAAAAGAGCTGTGTTATATGGTGAACCAACATTTGGGAAAGGGTATCTCTCTCTCTCTCTCACACACACACACACACGCATGTTCACGCACACGCACACGCACAAAAATACACAAAACCTAAAGAATATGCAAGTAAAAGAGGCTGGGGGTATATGTTTTTTTTAAACAGGAAGATCCAGTCGGTTTTCAAGCTATCTGATGGATCAGGGTTGGCAGTTACTGTTGCTCGCTATGAGACACCAGCTCATACTGATATTGATAAGGTTAGCAATGTTTAATCTGTAAAGTAAAAGATAACAGTATGGAAACAGGAATGATTTTATTGATTCTCAATTCAAATACAAGCAGAAGTCCTTTATATTTATAATACTTCGGCTGAAGATGTAACTAACCTATGCAGTGCTAACTAACTAAGCTTGATGTTCTCCATTCTCATCAGAAATGGATATGTCCATTGTGCTGTTGTTATTGTTTCCTACACTCTCCCTCAAGCTCAGCTGTCTAGGAAGAACAGTGAGCTTGTCCCTGGGCTTCTGAAATCGTGATTTTGCTACTTTTTGTGAAGATGTCAGCAACTTGATCTGCAGAACAAAGAAAATTAACAGAGAGTTGTTTTGCTGCCAATTTTTCTCTGACAAAGTGATAATCTAACTCTATGTGTTTTGTTCTGGCATGAAACACTGGATTAGCTGTCAAGAAAGTTGCACTAAGATTATCACACCAGATTGAAGGTATCTTGGTTGTTTTGACTCCTAGTTTTGTAAGCAAGAAAAAGAGCCAAGTCAATTCAGCTGTTGTAACAGCCATAGTCTTGTATTCAGCCTTTGTGGATGATCTTGACACGGTTGATTGCTTTTTGGATGATCATGAAATCAAGTTAGACTTTAGAAAAACAACAAATCCTGTAGTAGACCTTCAGTCATCTGGACAGCCTGTCCAGTCAGCATCACAGTAAGCCTGAAGATGTAAATTGTCTTACTTATTGATGTGCAATCCTATGTGTAGTGTTCCACTGATGTATCTTAGAATGTGTTTGACAGCTTGCCAATGTATCTCAGTTGGTTGTGCAAAAAATTAAAGATTGAGAAATTTTATTGATAGGAAAGGTGAGGTTTGGTCTTGTAAGTGTTGCATATTTGACTCTCCCTCAATATAATACTCAAAAGAAATTAAATTGGGGGAGTCTTGTGACTCTCTACACAATAGGTTTTGTTTGATCCATATAAACAGTTTCTTCAAGCTCACCATACAAGAATGCATTGTTTACATCAAGTTGATGTAGTGGCCAATTGTATGAAATGACAATTGTGAGAACTGTTCTTACAGTGGTAGGCTTGATAACTTGTCTAAATGTCTCCAGATAATCAAATCCCTCTTCTTGTGTGTAGCCTTTAGCTACTAATCTTGCTTTATATCTCTCTATTGAGCCATCAGATTTCTTTTTTATTTTGAATAGTCATTTGCATCCTAGAGTGTTTGCATTGGTTGGAAGTGGTACTAGTTCCCAGGTGCATTTTTGGCTAAGACAGTAAGTTCTTCAGACATTGCTTGATGCCAGTAAGGAGATTTTGATGTCCGAGTGAAACATGTAGTTCTGAGGGTATGTCTGACATTTGTTCAGTATGATCAGAGGTGTTGTAGACATGATGATCTGGAAAGGTTCTTGATTTGAGTGAATTTGTTTTTTGTCTAGTCACCATGTGATGAGAAGATGAGGTTGGAAGTTTTGTTGGATGTTGAAGGTTTCGTTGAGGTGATGTACTTGGATCAGGTGATTCATGTGGGTTATACTGAGTATGTGGTGTTGTATTATTTGTAGGCAGAATTGTCAATGTTTGTGATGAATCATGGAAACGACAATCAAGAGCAGGAGGTGTATAGCTAACATTTCCTTGATTTGAGTGTTGAAAAGGGAATTGGATTTCATTGAATACCACATGTCTAGAGATGTACACTTTTTGAGTTGGGAGGTGTAGACATTTATATCCCTTGTGTTGACTGGAATACCCCATGAATACAGTTCAGATATTGGTTGCATTTTGTTCTCAATGTATGGTCTGAGAAGGAGATAACAGGCACAACCAATTGTATGAAGAAAATTGTAATCAGGAGATTGATTAAACAATTTTTGAAAGGATGAGATAGGTGAAGTATGAGAGGAGGGTAGCCTGTTGATTACAAAATTCACACTCTCAAATATCCAATCCCAATAGGTAAGTGGTATGTGTGCATGGAACATTGTAGTCAGAGATAACTCAATCAAGTGCATGTGTTTTCTTTCTGCAAGTCTATTCTGTTCAGGAGTATATGGACATGATATGTGAAAAGTAATTGAAGGGTATTTGTTTTGAAGTGATTTAAATTATGTGCCTCCATCACATTGTAAAATTTTGATTGAGCAAGATAGAAGATTTTCAACTTTTTTCTTAAACTGCGCAAAAATTGGAACCACATCAAATTTATGAGCACAAGTATAGAGCCAACTGAATCTTATAAATTCATCAATAAAGTGAACATAGTATCTGTGACCTGAGTGAGACAGTTCAGGAGCTGGTCCCAATAGGTTAGTGTGTACAATGTGCAAGGGAGAAGAAGTAATAGATTGAGAAGATGCAAAAGGCAATTTATGAGCTTTTGCTTTATTACAATCTTTACAAAAGGTAAATTTCAAAGAAGATGTAGAGATGCTTTTATTCTTGCTCAAGGCTTGTACTATAGCAGGTGAGCAATGTGCCAACGTTGAGCTCCACAAATCAGATGTAGAGCATGAAACTCGATATGCCTGATGTGAGAGTAGAGGAGACTGAAGTGCATACAATCCATTATGCAAGGTGCTATGCAATATGATCCTCTTTGTTGCTTGGTCCGATGGTCCTTGATAAAACAGGCATTTGATGAGAATTCAACTAAAATCTTGTGGTCTTGGGTTAATTGAGAAATGCTCAAAAGGTTCTTGGTGATTTGAGGTACGCACAACACATTGGTTAGATATAAGGGTACTGAATTAGTTTGTAAAATTGTAGAACATGTATGTGAAATTGCTAAGCCAGATCCATTTCCAATATTCACAATTCCATCCTCATTGTATTGTTGAGAGAATGAAAGGTTATTGATGTCTGGGGTGACATATGTTGATGCTCCAGAATCAAGGAACCATGTCTCATCAGAAATAGAAGTGGCTACTGCACTAGGTTCAACCATTAAAACCTGATTCTGAGTAGTGTTTGAGGTAGAACCAGATGAAGTAGGGGCAACATATCGTATGTTAAATCTATGATAGCAAGTAACAATTGTATGTCCCTTTTTGAAACAGATCTGACATGAGATTGCATCACCTGAGTTGCTGTTATAATACTGTCTACTTTTGCCTCTGCCTCTGTAACCTCCTCGTCTTCTAAAGTTTTGAGACTTTTGATTAGGGAACTAGCCTGAATTATTCCTGAAATTTGACCCATTTGTATACAAAATTTCGTCAGACTGAGTGTTGTTGTTAGCTGAAAACTGAGATGAGGAGGTGAGATAAGTCGGTGCACTTGTCACATTCTTGATGTTTGCCTGAATTCTTGCTTCATGAGCTAAGAGCAGACTTTGCAAATCTACCATGGTTGGAGAGTCTTGTCTCATAGAAAAGATTGTGACAAATGTTTCATAGTCAGACCCCAAGCCTTGAAGAGTGTAGATCACAAGATCTTGATCTGAAATTTGCGATCCAACACTTTTCAACTTGTCAGCAATGCCTTGCATCTGTTGTATGAACTGTGCACGGGTGAGAGCCTCTTTTTTGAAAGTTTGAAGAAGCTTGAGCTCTAAAACCTTTGCTAGAGATTGAAATGTGTGAAATTGTTGTAATTGCTGCCAGAGTTGTAGAGAGGTTTCAACATTGAGAACCTGAGCAAGAATTGGAGCAGAAATGGAACTGAACAACTAGGTAAGGATCAATTGATCATGTTGATGTCATTTCTTGTACTCTAGATTTGTAGAGGTTGAATTATTGATTGTGATGAGACGATCTGGAACTGTACTCGATCCATCAACAAATCGAATGAGATTGTGAGCTTGAAAAATAGGTAAAACCTGTGATTTCCAGAGGAGATAGTTCTCTTGAGTGGGAATTGTGTGTATTTGATGTGAGAATTGAATTGGTAGCTCAAATCTGACTGTTGAAAGAAATAGAGACGACATGTTTCTTGATTCTTGTTATGTCATGAGAGAAACGAAAGGGTGGAAGAAATCAGATCTTAAATCCAGGATGTTGTATGAGCGTGAACTCATGAATCGCTTTGATACCATAAAGTAAAAGATAACAATATGGAAATAGGAATGATTTTATTGATTCTCAATTCAAATACAAGCAGAACTCCTTTATATTTATAATACTTCAGCTGAAGATGTAAATAGTCGTAAATTTCTAACCAACCTATACAGTGCTAACTAAGTTTGATTTTCTCCATTCTCATTGGATATGTCCATTGTGTTGTTGTTATTGTTTCCTACAATCTGTCAACAAAATTGTCCCTCAATGCATTTTGAGAACTTTGATTGATCAACAAGCCATTTGCTCATAATGGTTGGTCATTTTTTGCATCAGTAAAGAATGATCAGAATGTTTAAGGAGCTTCTCCTTGGAACTTTTTACCATGTATAATTTTTTTAATGTGGAGAATCAATTAAGCTCTAAAACAAAGCAGAAGAAGATGGTCTTCATTGCTGTCCAATGAGCAAAAGAAACTTATTTGTTTTATATTGTAAAATTCTGGGTACTATGCCATGTCATCTTTTGATTTTTGTACTATTAACTCATGATAGGTTGGAATAATACCCGACCACCCCCTCCCAATGCCATTTCCAATGGATGCAGAAGGATTTTGTGGATGCCTAAAAGATCTCTCCTCTCCATGCAAGATTAATCCAGCACAATTATTTGCACAATTATAGCACATCACTGAATTTATGTCTCTTTTCAATCTTATTGTATTCTTCATTTTTTTCTCTAGGGGATACCTTTTGTTTCATTAATTGAAAGAAGCTTGTTAATTTCGTATGACTGTTTGTCCTACATATTTTCGTCCCCATACACGGAACAGGTTATAGGTCTTCTGGTTAATTTGAATTTGTTCACACTTCGAATAGATTTTCCTGATTCATTTGGTAATTGGTATTTTTGGTTTTAACATAATATACAAGTATATCATGCGAAAAGGAGCATCTATGGACACTTCCGAAATCAGAAATAATATTTTGTTTCTTCATAATTACAATTAGAGCTTAGCTAGTTATTATTATTATTATTATCCTTTTTTCTTAATTCTCACCCGATTATGTTCACAAGCACGAGCACAAGGAAATACCAACACTAAAAAGTTATAAATATCTCTTCTTTATTAAGAAACTTAAATGATAAAACATTCAAAGACTTTGATTTAATGATTTTTTTGAACGGACAATATAATAACCATTCGATCAAATTCCATATGCATCACTCCTCAATCAAATTTTGAATTTCAACACAACTGTTCTCAAAAATTCGCTACAAAAGATTTTGTAAAATTTGTGATTAAAATAAAATAAAAATTCGCTAGTAATAATATAGACAACAAGTTTCGAACTTGAATCAATCCTAACACTCCCAAAGATTTAACCACTGGATCATTCATTCATTTTTGATAGAATACCTGATGTATTATATATATGCTGATAATATATATTTTTTATTATAAAATGTGATTTATTAATATGTATTAATATGCGGAATATAAATTAGAAGCATTATAACCCTCATATAAATTATAGCTTCATCCAAAACTGGATGGAATTTTGAGAAAGTCCATGGATGAAGAACATAGCATGAATCAAACTAATCATGCTAGCAGATAACGGGTAATTCAATATAACTAACAACAACTACACAAGGGATAAGTGAATAACTGATACAAAAATCACGACTAAAGTCAGAAAAGAAAAGTATGATATCTTCGAGCATGCGTGAGCACTCCAAGCTTGCTGATCCAAGAGCATAGTTCAAATGCAACGTGTCAATAGACATGTAATAGGCCAGTAATACAAAAGCAGCAGAATTCTGCCAAAAAGCATATTATTCTCATCACAATTTCAAAGAATAACTAGATGAATATAGTGAGGATAAACAATTAGTCTTTGATCAGATAAAAATTCACTAGTTAGTTTTGAAAGAGGAACACATCTAGAAAATAATAATTATTTCATGTGTCAACTATCAAGCCATCCTGACTTTGGTTTCTTTTTTTTTTAACAAGTGGGCTTAAAGCCCACTACTTCCATTTTCATTGACCGAAAAAAGAAGTACACAAAAATTCGACCGACTTTGGTTTCTTTAAGTTTCTAAATGTATCAATTTGATCCTATCGTCTGTATATTTATGTGATGGGAAAAAACACAGCTTAAACAGGTTAAAAAGCTCAATGGACAAATGAGATACATGTAAATAAATAAGTCCCATGACCACAGATCATTAAAATAAGTGCCTAGGTACCTGTTCGTAATTTTCCAATTCCCTAATGAAGGAAATTTAATCAACCTTGGCAACCTTCCTCTGCTCAATTTGCCCTGTCAGTGGGCACTGCATCTCAGTCCAACTGATAGGCACCATTTTACCCCCTGATGAAATAATTAAATAATATGTACAGATAAGTAATAGACTGGTGAATAAACAAACAACAATAAATAATAGAAGATAGAAAAATCATGTAAAATAACATTTTCTTATCAAATATTTATAAAATCATGTAAAACAACTACAAGTATTACCAGAAATGCTCTGCGCAGAGACTACTCCAAGTTCATTCTTGGCTGTAGAAAGGTAATATGCTCTCGCATCCCCCAGAGATAGCTAAATACAACAGTTAAGTCCTATCCATTCTTGTCAAAATCATACAATTGAAGTTGTATCAAAAGATATCAACATAAAATGCAGAACCACAAAAAGATATAGAAGAAAATAGTATATTGAAAGTTTTCTGTCAGGATACAACCACAGCTCTAACGATATCACCTGGCCTAAAAGATTGGTACATGTCTACCTTGTCAATTTCAGTTGCACGAACATCTTGTTGCCTAGTATGACAGAAAAAAATATAAATTAAACAAAGCATCATACAGTTTTCTCAAAGTAACCGAAATGAACCATGACATAACATGAAAACAAGGAAGTGCCAAAGGGGTTGGTGTACCTTATAATGCCTGAGAACTTTTCCTTGACTGATTTATTATCTACACACATTATATCAGCTGATGCATTCCTGGCCATTATTTTTGTAACCTGCTCGTAAACATTGAGATCTCATCAACAATATGTACCAGATGAAAAATATACTTCCAGCCATATCCCAAAGTAAAATTACTAATTTTTGTACCAGATGAAAAATATATTTCCAGACATATCTCAAAGTAAAACTAAGTTAAGACATAAAATTCTGGCTTCCGAAGCATATTAATCAGCATCTTATCTTACTGATATATTTACAATACCTCACATCCAAAGTGTTTCTTGTGATTTTTTTTTTGAAAAAAAAAAGTTTCTTGTGCATTACTCCTGAAAATTCTTCTATATTTCCATATTACAATTTCATTGCTTCAATTAAAAACGCAAGGAGAGAACAGAATGCTTACACGAGCAATGACAATGGATCCAGGCTGAGGCACTGCTCCATGAGCTTTATGCCCCACAATTTCTATAGTCGACCTCTGTCAGCACATGAGACAACAACACACAGACACATAGTCAGACACCCTTAAACCCTAAACCTCAGAAGGTAAGAACTAAGAAGAAAAGATAAGGAAATCAAGGGCTCACCTTATCGGAGGAGTCAGGAAGTGGAGGCATGATCTTGCGCCGCCCCGTGAGAGACGCGCGAACGGAGCGACCGTTAGGGCTGACGTAAGCACCCTTTCCTGCGACGAATTGAGTGACTTCGCCGAGATACTCACCGGGAGTGACTACCTCGTCGGCTTCTTCTCCGGCGCCGTCTATCATCATCATCCCTACCATGTCACGGTTCGATCGCCTCTGATCGTAGCGCCGCGTTTAAGTGCACTGTGCACTGGTTGTTTGTTTTGTCTGAGAGACTGAGACTCTTTGCTCACGTGCGGCGCATGTGTTGTTGGAAAATGTAGACAAATTGGTACTCTTTTTTACTGTCTAATAATAATTGTTGGCAAATTTAGCAATCAAAATTAACTTGATTTTACTACTATCGATACAGAATTAACGATGATCAACGAATACAATTAATTTGAGTTTAATTTTTTTGTCCATAAAATACAATTAATAATAATTGTTTATTATCTGGGGCCTGTTTTCGATTCAAATTTAGCATTGCTTGACATTAAAATTCTTGCAAATTGAAATTTAAAAATGCAGATTTTTGAATTAAATTCGGACTCTCGTTACTTACAACACAATAAATTATGAGCGTTCAATCTATGTACAACCACATCATATTCGATCCCTTCTCTAGTGGGTGATCTAGGATTCCAATTAAGTCAGAACGTGTGCATATTTTCAATTACTGAGTTAGGAATGCCTCTTAAATATTGGTAAGAATTTAACTGAGTCTATATTCGAATAAAATACTTTAGGACAAAATAGCAATCAAAATGAATCACACTATTTTAAATTTGTGCCTTGAATTTCGAAATTACATAAATCATTTGATTATTACTTCATGAAATACTTGATCAAATGTGAATTCCAAATTATCGAGTGATTAGAGCATCTTCATCTCTGAAATTTTTGGAGTTTCTAAATTATTGCCACATCAATTTTAGAAATTTAATTTTTCTTTAGTTTCTAAATTTTCCATCTCTAAAACTGAAAAGTTAGAGTTTATAAATTGCCACGTCAGTAAATATTACAAATATTATGAGAGACCGATCAATTTTAATCAATGATTAAGTCATGTTATAGTTTATAAACTCTAAAGCATAGTTGCTAAATAAGAAACTCTTGAGCAAAATTTTTAAATAAGAAACTCATTTACATCTCTGAAACTCATTTAAAACTGCTACGTCAGATTAGAAACTCCTAGAATTTCAGAGATGGAGATGCTCTTATACATATTTTTAAGTCAACATCTCAACCAAAACGAGGGGCAATTGAAATCTTAGTTATATTGTTATACGTAGAACAAAGTTACTTCTGAAATACAAGTTGGACACAGATTTGAACTTGTTACTACATAAATGTGCCCCGATATTTTTCTCCTTTTTCTAATACAATGAAACCAAAAGGGTACTCAATTTTGATCTTGAAATTTTTTTTTCCTATAGACTCTGATATTTCTGAAAATAATAAATTAAAGTTGAAATTATAGAGTACGATCTATAATATTTGCATCATGGAACGTTTTTTTTTAATACAAATGAATATATTTGCATTTATATTTCTAAACATATTCCATATGTTCAGGGGCGGATACTTGCCCCACCCTGGAAAAAAAATTTACAAAATAATTTAATGTATTTGTGCGATTTGTCAAATTTTTGTGCGAAATAACCATGTATATTTGAAAATCTGTGTTATTTTGCCCTCCCTTGGAAAAAATTTATAAATCTTGCCCTCCCCTGACGAAAATTCTGGATCAGCGCCTGCATATGTTTAAAGGTTTCTAATGAAATCACTAGGCAGCATGATCAGCAATCGAGCCACATTTAGTCAGGAGTCAGTTGAATCTCCTTGAAAAAATTAAAATTGACAATACAATTGATTTTTTTAAATATATGCTTATGAGTTAACTTTTTCAAATATACATCATTTTGAATTTCTAAAAAAATCGTAAATCTTGAATCCATCTTATAAAAATCCTAACCAACTATTGAGTAGGATCAAAAGCCGGTTTTCTCAAAATAGAAGTCATGTTATATTGTTATACATACATATTCACTAAAATGGTACTCTTGAGTGCGTGCGTTGAGATTGTAGATCTATGTTGCACGGGTGCGGGTGCGAGTGTGAGTATCATAGTTGATACGGTACGGATGCGGCGATACGTCAATTGAAAAAAACTTAGATATGAGTGCGGTTATATATAATAAAATTTAAATATTAAAATAAATAATATGGTAAATAAAATAAATGCACCATGCAGATTGGTCATTTGGAGTACTTCAATAATCAATAAGTTTGATTATATAAATGTCAAACACAAGAATGAGGCTATGATGTTCCGCAAAGCACGTACTTTGCGATTGTGGATCATTGGATCTTCGAATATCATGTTGGCACAAATCACAAAGCGTGATCCAATGATCCACAATTGCAAAGCACGTATTTTGCGAATATAATCACAAATTGTGGCTTGGTGCAGTGGTCTAGATGGATGATGAGCGTTCCTTGTAGCCCAAAGGTCTCCGGTTCGATTCCCGAAACCAAAAAACCTTTACGCGAAGGAATAAAAATCGTCATAGAATGTTGGGATTCGTTGTGAATACGCACCGATACGAAAGGAAGAAGGACGAATCCGGTTAATATAGTTGTAGGTAGATTTCCTGAAACCAAAAAAAACCTTTACGCGAAGGAATAAAAATTGCCATAAAATGTTGGGATTCGTTGTGAATACGCATCGATACGGAAGGGAGATCGACGAATTTGGATAATACAGTTGATAGATTTGTGATTTTCTTTTCTTTTGGGAATTATTTTCTTCGGCGTTTAGACAGTACATTTGAGCAGTTATGCTAAAAACTTTTGGATATGGTTTTAGATAAACAAAACTTTAATTGCTTCGTTTTAAATTCGGCCCAAATAGAAAGTGGAAACTCCAAATGGCCTATTGAAAACTTAATAGCCTTATACTTAGAACAATCAAATCTAAATCAGGGGAAACAAAATCCTTTGCGTTTTGTTCCGCAGAGAGAAAAACTTTTGTCATCAATCGTTAGATTGAAGCTCAACAGTTCAGATTAATGATATTAAAAATATCTCCTGATATGCCATTTAAACTAAAGATTCAATATTATGGTTCAATCTGTGAGAAGTCCAAACATGAGTAAAGAAGAACAAATGACTGAGTATAAAAACTTTTCGAATGAATTCTCAATACGATTGGAAATAATCGAATGAATAACTACCCACAATCAAAGCGCAGATCATATCCAATAAATACCAACCTCCTAAAAACAGAAGGGCATTCACTTTCGACCAACACAGAGAAACATCTCATCTCTTTCACGAGAATACCACACAACCATCTCTCTCCATGATAGCATAACAAAACCACCATAAAATGAGAGATAGGTCTAGCCTCTACGATAGACCGTATCATCCCCTGAATCATATCATTGGCGGTCGAGCGTTGATCTTTAATCTGACGGTCCAGATCTAGTTCCGTAGAGAACGAAGAAACAAAAATCGCAGAAAATATGGTTCCAACTAGGGGTGGAACCGAAACGAAATGGAACTGTATTCTCTGCGGATTTTTTCGCTCTCTGTGGAATTTGATCTAAACTGTCATTGTCGGATTAAAGATCAACGTTCGACCGCTAATCATGATTCATGATTCATGGTAGATTTTTGATATTATTAATCTGAACCTTTGATCTTCAATCTAACGATTCAGAAAAAAGTTCTCCTCTTCGCAGAACAAAAAGTTATGCAGAAGATTTCGTTTCGAAACCATATTTCTGCAGATTTTTTCTGCTCTCTACAGAGTTCGATCTAGACCGTCATATTAAAGATCAACATTGTTATTCATATAATTCAGGAGTTTTGAATATTAATCTGAACCGTTGATTATTCTTAATCCAACGATTTAGACGAGAAGTTCTCCTCTGCGGAGGATTTCGATTCGGGGCAATCTGGTCCTTCAACAAATCCGCACGTAAATAACCTCATCCCTCCCTCCTCTGAAAACCCTAGCCGCAGCAGCGCCCGCCATAGAGAGAAACCCCAACGAAGAAGAAGAAGAAGAGACACCATGCCAGCTGGACACGGTCTGAGGGCACGCACGAGAGATTCCTTCTCTCGCCCCTTCAGAAAGAAGGGTTACATCGCTCTCACCACCTACCTCCGCACCTACAAGGTCGGCGACTATGTCGACGTCAGGGTCAATGGCGCTGTGCACAAGGGCATGCCACACAAGTTCTACCATGGCCGCACTGGTCGCGTTTGGAATGTCACCAAGCGCGCCATCGGCGTCGAGATCAACAAACAGGTACTTCATCGATCGCCTCTGTTTATGAAGTTGCGGCGTGTCGTTTAATTTGTCTTGGTTAGGTTGATTTTTTTTGGTAGAATGATTGAGTGATGTAATCATTGAGAATTGTCAGTCCCGGAACTTGTATAATAGTTATGCTAAAATAGAAATATAGGTGAAATATGTTAGGGGATTATGATTGACGTATATGTTGCTCAAGTCTTAGCTTGAATCAAAATTTTGATCTCTTCTTTTCATGATATGCTGGAGGTAGAAGGTAGTGTTTTTGTTGATCACAATGGTGTTTCAGTTTTCAAATAGACTAATTTAAGGCAATTTCGTTTCATCATTTTCTAATATGTAGTAATCTTTTCTGTATTTCTATTATCACAATCTCTACATAAATTATATATACCAAAATGTCAGTTTATTGTATTCATTCTCTCTTACGCGCATAATATTTTACTTGGGTACCACTGTGATTTGGGCCTCTGACACTATATAGTGGGTTAGCTGGAGCAGATAACTCTTTATGGTTTTAGTTTTGGCCTCTGAATCCAACCTAGTAATCTGTTATCTGTACTTCATAATCTTAAGTTGCCTGGATTGTCCACACAAATGTTGCACAAAATTAATTGTTCTGTTTTTTTATATAACAAACAGGTGGGGAACAGGATCATAAGAAAGAGGATACATGTGCGTGTGGAGCACGTGCAACCATCTCGATGCAACGAAGAATTCAAGCTGAGGAAGAAGAAGAACGATGAGCTGAAGGTAGCAGCTAAGGCACGTGGTGAGATCATCTCCACCAAGCGCCAACCCGAGGGACCCAAACCCGGGTTCATGGTCGAGGGTGCCACATTGGAAACCGTCACTCCCATTCCGTATGATGTGGTGAACGACCTCAAGGGAGGTTACTGAGCTCTCTGTTTTGTAGGTTTTGCTGAGTTGGTGATTACTTTGATGAGAGAGGAGACTTTTTAGTGTTTTGCATATTGGATAATTTTTGTAGATTTAAGTTTAAGATGGTTCTTGGTAGCTTTTGAGATGCTTTCTTCATTTTCTGTGGGTTTTAGAATTGAGTATTGAGATATATTTAATCTCTCTGAAGTCTGAAATATCAAATGATTTGTCAGCTCTACAAATTGTTGCGGATAAACCTGTTGAAGTTTGCCAACAGTTGCACGGATTATATACTGTCGTTTTCTTCAACTTTTGATCTGATTACAGAATGAAATGAGTTGTTCGTGTACACTCTCAATCCCCTTCTGTATGATAATGCCACAATTTAATATTGTAACTTCTATGTTTTTTGTTTTTTGTGTGATAGTTAAGTAATATCTTTCAAACGTATCCCTTGTTATTTCAATGAAATCTAACGATAATCATACAACTTATTAAGACATTTTGCTGCAATCTCAACGGATGGTATCTTGACAATTTCGTAACATTCTAACCTGAGCAAAAAAATCCAGCTGAAACGCTGCCAGGGTACTTGAATATACAATCAATACTGGTAACTTGAATATCTCATGAACTTTCTCCAGCATTACAAAAATATACAATCAGTACTGGTAATCATAAGATCATAACAATCCCAACATGGCAAAATTGCAAACTGGTTTAACAATAACGACTCAACAACAACAACAAAGCCTTTAGTTAGAAACAAGTTGGAGAAAAGAGCAACGATATCTGAAATCGATACCATGCTTTAATACACGTCACAATATAGAGCAATTCCAACTAAAAAGAAAAAAAGTGGAGTACAATAATGGAGAACAGAATAATTAGGTACTGACCGTACCAGTACCAGTATAAATTGTCTATGTTTTTCTTCCAAATGTTCAACATTTCTTGTATCTAAACAACTTATTTAAAATGAATAAACTTGCAAAAAATATTTTTCAGGCAGCGGTTAACTCGTCCCTGGACAATTTAAAAACATATCCGTCTGTTCAAATGCCCTGGGGAAGACAGTGTGAAGATAGTTGGTGGATATTATGTTTCTGTTAATCGCAATGTCAATGTATGGGGAGGCTTAAGAGAGAGCATCAGATTCAGGAAAAAAAAATATCAGTGTGTTCACTTTGTAATATTTCATGGGTTTCATTTATTGTCGTTTAGTTTTTTTTCCCGTTTTGTATTGTTTTCACTGATGTTCGGATACAAAGTACAACAGATGGGAACCCGCATGTCAGTATCACCCCATTTTTAAATCCTTTTTTTTTAATTGGAAGCCTATGCATACCGTACAAGCAGTGGTGTTGTTATTTCAGAAAGCTAATGATGATTTTTGTGAGTCTGCAATCTATTAATAAAATGTGTTGAACGTTCATATTCATTGGGCCCCGATTTTCTGTAGCACGCTACACATCTTGGGGTACGATCTCGATGCGATCGGACGGTTCACAATCCATGTAGCACATGTACTACGCAACACAGGATTCCATTCCATATTCATTCCCCTCCTTAATTTGAGATAGAAACACATTTTTCCCATCCAAATGGGTCAGGTGGATCCACTGTTTCACTCCAAAACAAAACATGAACAACAAATGAATCTATTCTGTAATTCTAGACTTTAATATGGAGAAAAAAGAATCATACAACAAAACACAAAATTATCAACTTTTGACCTCAGAGAGAAACAATCTAATTCAAATATTTCTTCTGAATTTCCACATGTTAACCCAGGTACTTCGAAGCTTGTTGCACAAATCTTAGTCTTAGCTTGGATATTTCTCTAAATTATAGCAATAATGTCATTGAAGCCTCTCCATGAGCTTCTCTACCATAATTCTCTGTTGGTTGCCACTCAGAAACTCAGACCTCATTATTGCATTTGATACAAGAACAACATCAGCTGGAGAGGAACCATTTACCTGTACAGTGAATAAACAGAAGTCAGCTATGAAGAATCATCATAAATAATTAGCTAACAGTTCCTATGAATATGACACCATTAATCAAAACGAGTGAAAGAGTTATCTATTCACCTTTTCTGCATGTAATTTTTTCCTTCCATTTCATTGTTGAAACTAAGAGAACCACGGTAGGTTAGACCGTGACTTGACCAGTGCCTCATACCAACCATACCAATAGAAGTATCATTTTGTCATGTTTGTCACCTATTCTCTTTATAAGCATCTATGTCTGAATTAGGCAGCAACGTCCTCAAAATTTCTTGATGGCAAAGGGGAAATCTCAAGCCTAATGGTCCAACTGGAATGGATCCGTGGAAAAGCAGTACCTTTAACTGTTCCATACCAGTCTGGTACAGGTATTGTGTACAATAGTATTATTCTTTTTCTTTTCTTTTTTTAATTTTGGGAGGGAGAGTGGGTTGAGAGAGAAAGCGTGCAAGGATTACAGTTTTTAAAAAAGAGTGACAGGCACTTAGCAGTGGCCGTTAAGGATTTCAGAGAGTTCGCGGGAGAGAGAAATTACCCAGACACGACCATTTAATCCAACAGCGATCTCAAATGATACTTTCTTCCCAAGTGCTTCCAGAACAGGACAGGTTGGAGAGCTTAACAGCCTGACAGGAGTAAAATAAAGTTGGCAATTTGTCATAAAGAGATCAGTGATTCGAGATGCACATAAGTAGTAATCAAAGCTTTTCTCTGCACATACCACGTTCTCAACCGTACGTATAGTCGTTAGAAATTTACAAATAACAATGAGCACATATAAGCATATAAGTTGTACAATAAGGCTTTGTAGAATAGATCAAAGTACAAATATGACAACTCACATTCGTGCAAGGCCAGTTGATGTCTCAAACATGTAACCGTTTTTTAATTGCCCAAACTCAGCAGCTTTTCCACTAGCTATGCAACGAAAAAAGATGGAACTTCTCATACATCAAATAACACAACACATTTAGAACTTCAGGACCTAAATTTTTTAAACATACTTTATAGTACAGTACGATTGTTTCACAATGAGGGGTACATTATGGTGCTTTATATGATAGCATTGATTAATCAGCTCTAAACAAAAACAAAAAATCACTCGACAAGCAGCAGACAAACAGTAGCAAAAACAACCATACCGAGAAAATACAAGCCCGCCCCTAACATAAAATCCATAGTCATTTTTTCTTGGGTGCTTATGGGATGTTGAAATTAATTGAGTCTTCTATTAGGAACAAACATCATATAATCACATGGAAGCAGAAAATGAACAATACAACAACATACCGTCTGTGCATGAAAGCTCAGGATTCATGATGCTATTAGTTTTTACCACACGAGCATAGACCAACGTGCCCGTCTGTACCAAAATAAGCTCAGCAAATCAGATTGCAAAAGCAAAAAAAAAGGTTCTCCTAAAAAATGTTGTTCATGTAGAAGATTTCCACAACGTCAATTAGCCAGACAAAGACTACAACTAATTAGCTGATATAAATTCCATACAGATCATGTAAAGTGAAGACGGAGTTGTATCCAAGCAAATGGTATACCAGTTCCATTATTTCTCCTATTCATCTCCTTAGTCTTTTTGTTTAATTTGGCTATATCACATGACAATAATATTGGTACTAGAACTAAACTGGCCAGTTCAAACTGTGCCATCTGGCAGGGAGTCCACAACTTGAGTAAAACTACAACTGACTAATGAAGAATGTGATTAAGGCAAATGGCCTAGTAGTCTAGTGGTAGCTAACTAGGATGACTATAATGAGATATTGAGATCATGGGTTCAATCCTCCGTGAGCACAAAGGTGAGCCCGTTAAGAGGCATATAGTAATAGATGTTGGGGGCTTCGGAAACCCCTATATATATACAAAAAAAAGAATGTGATTAAGAGTTAAAAGAATTATACCTCAAATTTTGGTATGTTTCTCCTTGTGCCACCTTCGAATGCAAGCACGGGTAGAAATGCCATATTTGGTGCTTTAATATCCACCAAGAAGTTCTGGAAAAGCACCCCATATATAAAAAGAGTCAACACTATCAACAGAAAGATCCAAAAACACAATTCAAAATGTTTCTGTTTTGCATTTATGCCAGCCTGACAATAGGGGTGTTTCCTGTTTCTTGGCATTAACAATCAAATCATTAAACCTAAATCAATTACGAAGAACCTTGAACTAACTTAACTGTTAGATAAAATAAAACCGATGAGCAATTTTTAATATTGACATTACAATAAACTGCTATCCTTAGAATAAATACTCACATCTGATCTGCTATCAACCACAATACCAAGAACCGTATCCTCCAAACTAGGCGAATACTACAGAAGCAACAATAACATATATGAATATCAACGAAATAATAAGAATTAAAGGGTCATTATCAAGGTATACCTTAAGAAAAAGGGATAAATGGTTTTGAAATTAGTCTACATGAATTATCTTCCAAAATAGGTTTGCTATGAATCTTTTATATTATTTGCAAGAGTGCTCATTCATATTTCAAGTTTTCAACTGCTAGTGTGGGGCATACTTGAAGCAATTGTTGCCAAATGATTTCTTTCTGAATTACATGACATGTAAGCATAAGAATTCGCCTCATACAGAAAGAAAACACTATAAAACATAACATACATGAATCTTTGATAGCAAATTTGCATAAATTATTCAGCTAGATTATCATTAGCCAACTTAAATACGAGAACCAGAAAATTCTAAGTACTTACCCTCTTTTGTGAGCTCTCAACCCAATACTTATTTGGTTTTGACATCCTCAACTTTCCAGCTTGCATGACTGATATACTGTCACGATCCTGTGCATACAGATAAAAAATAATAATGAACGGTCACTTATTATTGCATAAAATCTGTTGAAAAGGGTACATAATTTAGATTTTAGAAAATTACAACACTATCCGATTACAGCTTTTACGGTGCACATATAACAGGTACTTACCCACTATGTTTTCTGTCAGCAATTCAGCATACATTGTGGAAGCTTTTATACTAGCCCTTTAACCATGTGAATATCCAGTTAACAGCACATATTAACGCAGCAACAAATAAAACATGCTCACTCCACAAAAGAAAAGTAGCAATGTAGCATCAAATATAAATTGAGCTGCTGATACAAAACTAACAAAACAAATAACTGGAGAAAGGTCTTGAAACTGGGAATTCTCGCTCAAATCAAAACCTAGACTGTAGAAACTTCGAAAAAGAGATAATTAACCTGGCGTAACCCGGCACCGAGCCTGACAGTCTGATTTTCCATCTTTTTGAGGTCGAGAACAACATCTCCAGGGACCTGAGAAAAAAAAACGAATTTGATTCCTTAGGCACTAAGTCTAAAAGAAAGAACAAATAAAAATAAAAAAAAAACAGAGAGAGAGATAGAGATTGAGATTAAATGGCATTGTGCTTACTACTGTTGTATCGACGAGGCTAGTCGCTGTATCTATCTCCATGATGGTCAAGTCACAAGCGAGCGAGGGTTTAGGAAAAGGGGTTTTCAGTTTTCTGAAAGACGGGGATTTGGAATTGGAGGAATGCCGAGTCGTCTCGACAGAGGAGATTTTGAAGCTCGGAGTCGGCGAGAGCTGTTTCGGCAGCGATTAATTCTACCACTTCTAAATGGGAAATTTTAGGATTTACCCTTCTTTTGAAGTTGAATCAATTTGCCCTTCTTTCAAAATTTATCAACAAAATATTTCTGTGGGGTCCACTCCAGCCTCTATTTACTTTAATTTTGTATTACTTGAGACACTTTGTATTACTTACTGTAATTTATTTTCTATTTTAGAACACTTTGTTGTTTATATTTAATCCAAAGATCCTTTTTGAATTACTGATTTTATACATGTATGTTTGTGTTGTTAAAAAATAAGTATGTTGTAAACATAATTTAATTAGTTCTGAATTAAAAAAATTTCAAATTAAGAATTAAGTATTATTGGTTGCACCAATATTGTAAACAAATATAAAATGAAAATTAGAATTATATATAAAATCTTTATCATATTTCTTTGTGATAATGCTACCGTACGTACATTATATATTTATGATACATTCACTTCTATTGTACATATTTTTTTTTAGAAAATGATGAAGGTTGTTGTTCTTAAATTTCATTAATATCTGATTAAAAGTACTACATTGGACGTATTTTTTAAATATCTGATCAAATACATGGAAGAAAAGATAGAAAGAGTAATACATTGGACATATTTTTAATATTTTCAAATATATTCAAATTAAAAAGAATTACTGATTTGTTTCTAGTTACTTAGATAAGATATCTATCAAATTTGAGTAAATTTAAAATTTTATTTATAATTCTTCGTTGAACCTCTAAAACTTCATTGTGCTTTTACGAATTGACTCAAAACTAAAATTTGGTAGGTATCTCTAAAAATTTTGTTACACATTTATAATTAGTTTTTAAATGTGAATGATATTTATAAAAAATGTATACCATAATCGTTGAATGTACACTAGAAATCGTTTCCTTTTTGGCACAATGTAAAAAAATATTTTTTATCGCTATTTTTTTCACCCATTATTATTATTATAATATAAATTTATTACTACTTCAATTTTCTTTTTATATTATGTTTTCATGTTCTATTGGTGCAGCCAAGAAGCTTTAATTTAAAGAATTATTTTTCAATTCCGATCTAATTAATTAATTAATTAATTAGATGAAGACATGTCTGACTTTTAAAACACAAACGTACACACATATAAAATCATTAACTCAAAAAGACCTTGAATTTAATTAAATCTCAATTATCAGACTTTAGAAGAGATTATAGTAAAGTGATACAAGGTTAGAGTAAATGGAGGTGAGAGTGGGCCCCACAGGGGCATTTTGTTGAAAAGTTTAGAGGGAAGGGCAAATTGATTCAAGTTTTTCAAGACAAGGGCAATTTGTAAAATTTCCCCTTCTAAATCTTCAGAATGTGAAAATAACCCTCCGCCGCTCTCCCCTGCTGAATCGATATCCAGAGTGTGTATCGTTTGATTTGGACCGTCCGATTGATATCAACGGTTCCGATTCAACAATACAAGGGGGCCCCCCTGATCATATCAGTGGCGGTCGAGCGTCGATCTTCAATCCGACGGTCCATATTGCGATACGTAGAGTGCGGAGCGGATGAGATACGCAGAGGATACTAGTCCCTCTGTTGCTGCCGTTTTCTGAAAGACGAGGTAAGTTGAGTTTCATTCCTTCCCGAAACTAAAAAGTTTTCAAAATGTGAAAATAACTCGTTTCTAAATAATGTGAAAGCTTCAGTTTTAAAATTTTTTTTTTTTTAATTTCTAAACTTTTCATTTCCGAAAATAAAAAATTAGAGTTTCTTAATTGACACGTTAGTAAATACTAGTAATCGTGTCCGTTCATAGCCACGAAATGTAATTTTGTAGTACACAAACAAATTACTAAAGTATTCTTTCATACAGCGGCGGAGCGACGTCGTGTGACATGGAGCTTGGAGCGTGAGCATGGAGCGTGGAGAGTATAGCGCGAAGTGTGAAACGGCCTGCAGCGGCGCCATGCGATGTTATGCAACATGCATCGACGGAGCGACAGGTCGCATGACGCATGACACAAGATGAAACACGCAACACACAAGACGCATGACGCATTACGTTAGACGCATGGTATATATGTTGTCTATATAATTTGCCTATGTAAAGATGTGATGTGTATATGTATTGTGAAATTGCCTATATATGTTGTCTAATCAATTTCATTTTCAAGCATGGTATAGTACAAAATATAATTTGCTTAAGTTCTTTTTCATTAAAAAATGTAAAAAATAAATATCACTGAATGTAAACCAAAGATATTATTTTTGTTGAATATAGAAATAAAAAGAACATAGCATTCTCTAATAACAAACAATAACATTCAATGCGAAAAAAACAAACAACCTAAAATGCCAAATCAAATTTTATTTCCTATTATTTCAATTATGTTAATAATGTTCATACCGTACTATTTTAATAGGCAAACTTGCATTGCATGTATAATATTAATTATTTGAGATAATTTCTGGTATATCTATTCAAATTTTGAAAATAGTCAATGTCTGCATCAAATTTTTTTATATTGTCATTAAAACTTTAGAAACTTTTTTTGTATCTTTTTTCTTCATTTAACTCATTGTTCATATATTAGATATTGAATTTATATTTTTATTCCTCCTTCAAAATAAAAACAACACTATATCCTGACACTGTGTATCACGACATACAACGTGAGGACATCAAAGCAACTCCCTCTTTCTTCCTTAGAGATCTCATTTCCCTCCTACCTCACACCCTCGACTAGAATACTACAGGATGGTACGGTTAACTGGAACTGGTCTACTACGGGACAATTCTCCACAAAGACAACTTACAAATTCCTTAAAAATCTGGGGGCCAGATCGCACGTGGCATCATATACATGGCATATCAAAGCTCCGCTGAAGGTTAAGATATTCCTATGAATCGCACTCACCAACAGATTGGTAACCATGGACACCATCTAATCAAGAGGTGGCACAACCTCCAACCAGTGTTTGTTATGTCACACTATAACGCTGGAATCATCATCGCATCTATTCCTCACCTGTTCATACTCATCACAAACCCGACACAAAAACTCCTCAAGTGACATTCCATCAAGCAGATGACATCTCCTCCTCTGGTTAACCAACATGAAGAACTTTACCAATAGTGAAACTTCTCACTGGGACACCACATTCTGCGCGACGCTGTGAAGACTATGAAAAAAACGCAACCGCAAGCTTCACACTCAGACATCGAGACCAAGCCAACTACTAACACTACAAATTCAAAAGGACATAGAACATTGGCAAACTCTATGACTATCCTGGAGCCCGGAAAGCCACTCATCAACAACTTAGGAAGTTCTTAGGCTTGATTGTACCACTTACCCTCCATACAATAAATTTATAATGCTGTAATATACTTCTTTCTTTTTTAATAAAAATTTAAGCAGGCAAATCTACTTTTCTCAAAAATAAATATTAAAAGTCACAACTTAATAGGATATTCCTATGAAATAAGTTATAATTTGAAAACTAGATCTTTCAGACTGCTAAAATCTTTGATCGGAAATTGCTGACATTATCTCTTTTCTTCGTTTTACTTGATTTTTAATTTGATGAGATTATTTTATACAAATTCACACAATATTCATTATTCTTTTGATCAGTGTTTATGTTCGTAATTTATGATAGGAAGTACTACGCGTCGAGACAAAATTTCACGCCTGAAAATTCAAGTATACACACACACAACACAATACTTCAAACAACAACAAAAATTTGATAACTGTTTGAGTATAAAAAAAAAATTTCACTCAGGAAATATTTCTGAAATCATAATTAATCTCATTACTTTTATTCACATTTTGTCTCTAAAATCCTAATTACCTTGACTATTTTTACTCGTTCTGTCTCTTTAAAACCCTAATTAACCCGACTACTATTTATCCATGCGCCGGCTTCGCATTATAAATACAAACTTTTGTTAAAGAATTTTTATCTCAATTTATCATCAAATTTCCTTCTCTCTTCCAACAACCCCCTGCTTCTACTGCTCATTTGGTAAAAAAGTTTTTTTATATTAAAGTTTTGAAATTTGAAATCACCTTCTTTTTCCTATATATTAATGTATGAGTTAATACTTCAGTCCTTAACTTAGAAATTGGATTCAACTTAGAATTTGGTAAGTTCTTGTTGAAAATAGATTGATCTAATTGATATATATCTACGTTACATAGAAATTAGAAGATTCTTCTGGTTACTCCTATGTCATATATTGGTTTGTTTGTCTATTTATAGAAGAGCTTGAATTTTTGCCTTGTAGCTTAGGTAATAAAAGAATGAATATATAATCCTGTAAAAAAAATTAATGGAGTCGTGTAATGATTTTCATATTAATAAGCAAGAAAATTGATTTTACAAGTGTATTAATATTTACTCAACTTATATTTTAAAAGAATAATTATTATTATCTTGTTGGGTGATGATTGAATAATCAGTGTTGTATCATATGAAGGAAAACAGAACTACAGTTTCTTTTTTCAATTAAAAACACACGAATTAAGGTTTAATATATATGCTTCTAATCTCCAATATTTTGTCATATTGAAATTGTGGTACGATAAGCACATGTTCTTCTTCATAGACAAATTGTAATTTATTTTGCTGGTAATTTCTTTTCTGGTACCAAATCCAAATTCTTTAATTTAATTAGCGGAGTGCAACATAACAAATGTATTAGTTAACTATCATTTTTTTTGTTTTGTTTTTTTTTCTCGGCGTTGGTCATGTATCAAGTTTGTACACAATATTTAAATTGGGCTATGTTCAGCATTTTTCTTTAATTCTATTTATTTTATGAAAAAATGAATTAAAAAGGCAGTATTTATTACTGATTTGATAAATGAGCTGTCATTGAAATAACAGTATGCTGTCAATTGGTAATAAATTTTAATACGATATTGGTTTAATTCCGGATTTATTATTTTAGGGTTTACATGAGCGCCGTCATGTTTTGATTAAAAAAAAATAGGAGGCGCCTCTAGCTATAAATACAGTCTTTGTGAGAATGTTAAAGTGCAAAATTATCAGAACCATCTTTTTTTTTATATAATTTTGAGAGTAATGTTATTGAGTCTAATGCTTCTTTTAAAATTTGGGCGGCGAAATTTACTTAGAAATGTAATGGAAAATGGGAATTTTGGCCAATTCGTTATATTGAGGTACGTGAGTTTCATGTTTATTTTATTTTGTTTAGAAATTTCTACAATATTTTTACATCAAAATTTGTTTAATTTTGTCTTGCCATTAGTAAATCAAGACATACTGTTCAGTGTGATATAAAAGTGCTTTACTCGCGTAGAAAGAACTTAATTGCTTTTTGATAAAAGAAACATTTTTTCCCTTTGAGATGCCAAACATTTTTACGTGTTTAATTCATGTCACTTTATTAATTTATTATGTATTTATTATATTATCTCGGAATTTAAGATATTTAAGTACAATTGGTTATTGTGTTTTGTTAGTATATAACTATATTATTATATATATGAGGGACAAAGTTTTGTCTTGTAGCACAGATAATACAAGAGCGAATGCACCATAATCCAAATAATGTTTTAATTAAATAAAGACTTGTAGTGATTTCCAAATAACCAAGAAATTGAACTTACAAGGTTATAAAGTACATAGTAACCTTTTTCTTTTAAAAAAAGAAGTATCAAGATTGTATGAAAGGAAATATAACTGAACTTTTTTCAATTTAAGATGTGAATTAAAGCTTCAATATATTTGCTTCTAATCTTCAATGTTTTTTGTATATTGAAATTGTGGTGCGGTTCTTCTCTCCTTTTAGTTTTGAAAATAAAAACTGAATGCCAGCATAAAATAATTCGGTGATTAAAATATCTTTGGAAAAAAATTCTATAATTAAAATACTAACAGAAGCTGTTATTAATAAAATATGGAAGTTTTGGTTTATTCAGTATCATTGAGGTATTGAGATTGAACACAGCTTCAATTTCCTTTTAGTAAAAACAACTTCTCTTTCCTTACTTTATAGACCATATATAGTTTAATTTAATTTCTTGGTAACTTTTTTTTCTTCTCTGCTACCAAATTCATTTTTTTTAAATGGAATAAGTGCGTCACTAGACATTACAATATATTATATATTGGTGAACTATCATTTTTATTCCTGAGCATTGGTCAAAAATCAAATCTCTACCCAATTTTACTCATCTTCTAAAATTTGTTGTTTCAAGTTCCATGTTTTATATAATTTTGATTTATTACGTACAGTTTATATCGAAGAGGACGATAAGATCCAACCATAGTAGCATGTTGAATGTTGCGCTCATCTCCTTGATGCTTAATTCTCTGAAGCTTAATCGTGAATGGATTGATACATTGCTCGTCTGATAACCTTGCAAGTATCGACAATACTCGAACAGTAGGAGTTGACGAGGCCACTTCCTCCATGCATCAAATTTTCATCGGTGTATCTTTATTCTCCTCCACTCTCCTCACTTCCTAAGTCTCTCGTCTCAGATTGAATTTCACGGCTTGCGTCTTCTCTGAGCCATTAGCATTGGAGATTCTTTTCCTTTTGCGTTTTGCATGAGGAGAAGACTTTGTTTCTGTTTGCGTCATTTTTGAACCATCTCGTGTCATGTTCTTATCCTTATTCGAGATAGAATCTTAGTGATTGGTCTATATTATCTATTGTTGGATATTGTACATGATAGTATAGTTAATCCCAGTAATAAAATGTCAAGCAATATCTGTCAAGCAATATTCCAGTTTCAAAATTGACAAGTTATCTCCGGTGTATATATATATATATATATATATATATATATATATATATAGAGGCTTGTGCTGAAATACTGTATAAAGCATCAAACTCTATATATTTTAGATTCATACATCTTGATATAAATTGCAAATAGCCTATTCGTAGTATGATTTTCTTATTGACACCTCATTCATTGGTTTTATTATGGTTGATGAATGACAAAAAATATTAGGATAATAATAAGAAGATTTTTAATGCATTTATATCATTATCTTTATTCTTCAAAAAAGTTATGCTAATTAAATTGTATCAATTGTTGGTAATTCTGCTTTAAAGTGTTACCAAGTTTATTAGGATAATATTATTTGTCGAATCTGCTTTAAACTGTTACCAATTTCATTAGAGTGATATTATATTTAAGAATTTTAATTATTTTTCTCTCTTTACGAAGATTGGGTATTTATATGATATGCTTAAATTATATGATTCTATGAATCTTCATATAAACATTATTCAACGTATTTCTTCAGAAATATTTTGTTCAACGATTTGATAGAAAAACGTATAGGACAAAATGTATTTTGAGAACCGAACTTACCTTTTTTTTTTCCCTTGACTGTATTATTATTATAAACGTATAGGATAAAATTATTATGCACTATAATATTATTAAGATAACATTTTTACTCTAGTAGTTTGGTGATAGCTAACTGAAATTATTTTCGTAAGGTCATGAATTCGAATCTATGCAAGCATAAATGTTCATGTTGTTAAGAGACACTTAGTAATAGATGTTGCGAGTTAAAAAAAACTTATAACTTTCAAAAATAAAAAATTTAAAAAACTAAAAAAATGAAAATTATTCTCCTACAAATTTGATCTAAATAAATTATTAAGCATGTTAAATCAAAGTTTAAATATAATTAAGAATATTTATTGTAAAGAGCAATGAATGACTTGATGTTAATCCTAGCTTTAATCAAGCTTATAAAATATATGAGCGTTTTATCAACAATTAAAAACACTAACCTATAGCTCCTTTTATGTTGATTCTAAATGTTTCGTGTTATTTTGAAAATCCGCAGCCAAATTTGAACTTGTATCTGCACTACTATTTAAATACGAAGATGAAGAAAAATATTTATTTATAGATTTCAGATAGTTTATTATCAGATAGAACTATGCAAGTTTCATATCTAATCCCATTTAAATGAGCATTAACACAGACAACTCACATCACTATATCAGATGACACACCAATGAAGCGTTAGCACGTGTACGATATGATCTTTCTTGTCTGCATAAGATTCGTGTCGAAGTGTAAAAATCTTTTGATTCTTATCAATAATGATCGATTATGAGCTGATGATAAATTCAGACCGTTAATTTTATATAACGTGATATTGCGCTACATCGAATTCGGATCCCTCCAAAAGACGCGCCTCACCGAGCTCAACACATACTGCACTTTCTCTGCCTCTTGTTTTATGAACTTAAAAAGGAAAGTTATGATCTTATCCTTCTTTCACTCAAAACAAAAACAAAGAAACAAAAAAGAAAACTCCATGCTCTCCTTTACGCAACTTCAATTCAGTTTGTTTGTTTCTGTACGCGTGAGAAAGAGAAACTGTCATGTTCCCTATTCAACAACTTGTAATGAAAAATAAATAAAGGTTTAATTTATGATAGGAAAAGGAACGGCATTCCTGCGCGAAGTAAACCATTATTTGTTATCATTAATTTTTTTAAGTTGAACTTGGACACCACCTATCTAAATTGAGATTTCTCGTAGTATTATATAGTACTAGAAGATACACAGGAGCTAAATTTTGAGATATATACACAGAAATTTTAAAATTTAGAATTTGAATCTCGTATAGTACTAGCAGATACGGATTCGTCTAAAATCCGGGTTCTGCACCTGTTACTGATACTTGATAGAATGATAGAGCAAACAATAACATGCTTTACTTTTCTTTTTTAGTTTTTTAGCCTTATATTTCTGCTCGGTCGATTCGATCTCCAAGGTTGTCAGTACTTCTACTTGACTAGACCAGATGCATTTAATTCTTAACGAACCGCACCTCATTTCAAAACCTCAGGGCTCAGGCGCCTCGTCGTCGTCGCGGCGTACCGTTCTTTCCTAGTTAGTACATGTTAAGGTTCACATTAAATGCGATAAGCCAAGTTCGTACAAACATTCAGATTTTTAAGTACGAACACGCTTCACCTTTTCATATCCCAAGACGGAAACGGTCGCAGCCTTTGAAGACCTGCCGCTGTTCCGCTCCAATTCAATCCGCTGTAATAGTTGGAACAGGAAACATATATATGGACACGTGTGATGTTCTCATTCGTTGTCATGCTCCATTGCTTCTGAACCGAACTACTCGCTGCGATATAGGAACAAAATTTTCTGTGGGTATATCTGTGTAAATGTTGTGGGTGGTTCTAGAAGAACAAGTAAAGATCTTTGTTTTATGATTGGTGACATGGTTATATATACACAAAGGATCAAGAATGTTGATGCGCTCGTTTGCACGGGCATCACGCTCTCGGCTCTCTTTTCTATTGATTCTTTTATCCACTGATTCTCTCTCATTCTGAATATTTGAGTTGGAATCACGGAAATACCCCTGTAGCTGTAAATGAGCTAGTATGCTTGATACATTGAATCATTAAACAGTTCAGCAGGTATGTCAGAACTAGTGTAGTGTTAACGGCGCGGGCGGGCGGGTTTGGAAAACGGGTCGGACGGGGAGCAGGTGAGACGGGTGACGGGTCGACGGGTTGGACGGGTTACGACGGGCGGGTTGGGACGGGTGGGTTTGGGAAGAGTGACCCAAACCCACCCTTAGACCCGTCGGGTCAAACGGGTCGGTCGGGCGGGCGGGCAGGACGGGCGGGCACGGGTTTTTTTTTAAATATTTGAAATAACTCCAAAAAACTCCAAAAATTGAAATAACTCCAAAAAAATCTTAAAAAATTCACAAAAAATCTAAAAAAAATCATATTTGAAAAAGTACAAATGAATTTAATTTTTTTTATTCAAAAATTTCTTTTTTCAAACTCGTAAATCCAAAATAATTCAAAAATTTTCGGGCGGGTCAAACGGGTTCCCTCCAATAAAAATTCAAAAATTTTCGAATTTTAACCGTTGGCGGGTCAAACGGGCGGGCGGGACGGGTCAAACGGGCGGGTCGGGTAGACGGGTCGGGTTCTGACACGGGTTTAGAACGGGCGGGTTTAAACGAGCGATTTTTCAAAAGCGCGACCCAAACCCGCCCTTTGACCCGCACCCGCGACCCGTCCGGGTTTCAACGGGCGGGTTGGGCGGGTAAAAGGCACGGACGAGACGGGGCGGGCGGGACCCGTTTGGGTTTTAGCACTACACTAGTCAGAACAAAGCTGTGTATTTTCCTCAGGAGTTTACTTACCGCCTTTGTTAATTAGTTACTAGTTTATTTATTACTTATTATTTAAATCATTCTTGCGGGTACAACACAATCCGTATATTGTACAAATAATTGCCAACATTCGATTGCACGAGGCTACGAAGCCTATGGCATGTGTATCTTGTCGAATGTGAGAGTTCTACTCTTTTAACCTCTATGGAAGAGAACATTCTTCTTTGGAAAAATTCGCATATTTCCATGCTTGATTTCTGTTGGATCTCTTATTTATTGAAGCACTACTGTTTTCTCATTCTGGGTATGTAAAACAAAAAAGAGAGAACAAAAATAATGTTTCAAATTATCTCTGTAAATAGCTTACTTGTAAATCAGATTTCACTCGAGTGGTGTCAGAGTTTGATCTTGTATGTATGTTTCTGGTAAATCGATAAAAGTGGTCCATGGTAATAAAATAAGCAAAGCAAGAATGCACATTTTTGCTTTATAAATTGATTTTCCCGCTATTCTCTCTTCTCTTTACATTGGGCCCGAAGAAAGCAAACCCTAACAAGCCTGAATCTGCCAGTCTGACATCGCCGGATCTCTTTCCTTCTTTGAGCTCTCTGCCTTTTCCCCCTGCGCCCCTCGTCCGTTTTGTCTCTACCTTATCCCACTTATCTGTTACGTTCCTCTTAACTCCCTTTCTTGTAGCGGGTTGTTAATACTCTGTAACTTGACTTGCTTCACTTTTAGATCCAGGGGTAGCGGACGCAAAGATATGAATATTGTCTTGAGCGCAACTCCCGTGAATTTATCTCAAATATCTGGTTCACCATTCTAATAAATCTTTTTTAATCTCTGACATTTGGACCCACCAAAACTAATACATTTGTCTTCCGTGATCGTAGAGCAGTCAACAATTTCCATTCTTTGTTTCCCTCGTCCCGATAAACTCCTAGGAAAAATTCAAAACATTCTCCCAAACATTAAACACTCTTCTGTAACTTGCTTCACTCTCTGGACCTTTCTTCTCAAAAAAAAAAAAACTCTCTTCACCTTTCGTCCCCTGAAAATCAAATAAAAAAAGGAGAAATATAAAGAAAAAATTGCTGAAATTCGAAGCTAAAATGACGAAAGGCGAGAATCTAGTGGTGGAGGTGGTAGGAGCGCACAACCTGATGCCAAAGGATGGCCAAGGCTCCTCCTCCCCTTATGTCGAGGTGGAATTTGAGCACCAAAAGAGGCGTACCCGATCCAAACCCAAGGACCTGAACCCGGTATGGAACGAGCGACTTGTGTTTCCTGTATCCGATCCCGACGACCTTCCTTACCGGTCTATTGATGTTGCAATTTACAATGACCGGAGTTTAACTGCCTCCTCGACAATCTCTGAAGGTGGCGGCGCCGTTCCTTCTGGTCGGAAGTTTCTTGGCAAGGTACGCATCCCTGCCTCTGGTGTACCGGGCCCTGGTGAAGAATCAGTACCGCAACTGTTTACACTGGAAAAGAGGGGTCTGTTCTCTCACATAAGAGGAGAGATTAGTCTGAAGATATATAGAATCAATGCTGACATGGAGTCTCATGTGGGTCCCACTTCGGAACGAAGCTTAGTTACCAAGGTGAAGGGGTATAATGGTCACGAGAAGAAGTCAGTGACAAAAGGAGGTGGTGCACTGACGGTGCCGCCTCAACCAGTTAATAAGAGGCAAACTGAATCTCAAGTGATAATCCCTCCTGTGGAGCACACAGGCCCTGTTAGTGGTGGTATGAAGCCGGCAGTGCTTGTGCCGGGCAATACATTGGGCCCACCTGACTTCTACCATGTGCCCAGTATGTATCCTGGCGTGATGAATGGTCAGGATTTTACTATAAAGGAGACCCGGCCACGGTTGGGTGGGGCATCTACAGAGCCGCAAGACAAGACAAGTGCTACATATGACCTGGTTGAACAAATGCAATATTTGTATGTGCGTGTGGTTCGTGCTCGTGACTTGTACTCGGGTGGTACAGTTGGAGGGGAAACACATGCTGAAGTGAAGCTAGGGAATTATAGGGGAGTGACCCGACCTCACTCGAGCCATTACTGGGATCAAGTGTTTGCTTTCTCTAGAGACAGTATACAATCTTCTGTAGTTGAGATTTTTGTCAAGGAGAGGGACCGTAGTGATGATTTCATTGGTAGGATCATGTTTGACTTGAGTGAGGTTCCCAGACGGGTCCAGCCAGACAGTACACTGGCCCCTCAATGGTACAGACTTGAAGACAAGAAGGGTGATAAATCACGTACAGGTGAGTTGATGATTTCAGTTTGGTTCGGTACACAAGCTGATGAGGCCTTTGCTGAGGCATGGCACTCTAAAGCAGCTGGGGTACATGGAGATGGTCTTGGGTCAATTAAATCAAAGGTGTATGTGGCACCTAAGTTGTGGTACTTGCGTGTGACTATCCTAGAGGCACAAGACCTTATGCCAGCTGACAAAAGTACTGCCATGATGAATCGGTACCCTGAGATTTTTGCCAAGGCTCAGGTGGGTAACCAACTTCTGCGTACTCGTGTAGCACCTGTTACTGCAAACCGGGGTCCATCAAATCCTTTTTGGAAAGAGGATCTGTTATTTGTGGTTGCTGAGCCATTTGATGATGTTCTAATGGTGTCAATTGAAGACCGGGTGGGACCTGGCAGGGATGATTTGCTTGGACGTTTCATGGTACCGGTGTCAGCAATAGAGCGACGGTGGAATGATAAGCAGGTACAGTCTAGATGGTTCCCACTGGACCGAGGCCAGAATATTCCTGGGACGACTCAATTTGGCAGCCGCGTCCACCTCCGGCTGAGCTTAGATGGTGGGTACCATGTCCTTGACGAATCTACAATGTACAGTAGTGACCTGCGTGCAACAGCGAAACAGCTTTGGGCTCCACATGTCGGGGTCCTTGAGCTGGGCATTTTGAGTGCCTCTGGATTGATGCCTATGAAGGTACGGGATGGTAAAGGTGGTGGTACAACAGATGCATATTGCGTTGCCAAATATGGGCAGAAGTGGATCCGCACCCGTACTGTGGTTGACTCGCTAAACCCCAGGTGGAATGAACAATACACATGGGAGGTGTACGACCCTTGTACTGTTATAACAATTGGCGTGTTTGACAACTGTCATGTGGATAAAAACCAGGCAACTAATGGGTCTGGGTCTGCACGGGACAACCGTGTTGGGAAGGTTCGTATCCGGCTTTCCACCTTGGAATCTGACCGGGTCTACACACATTCGTACCCATTACTTATGCTCCATCCATCTGGTGTCAAAAAAATGGGAGAGCTCCATTTAGCTGTGCGTTTCTCTTGTGCAAACATGGGTAACATGTTGCAGGCATATGTGAGGCCTCTTCTGCCTAAAATGCACTATGTTGAACCACTCTTGGTACGTCAGGTCGAGCACCTACGCTACCAGGCAACAAATGTGGTGGCAGCCCAGTTGAGCCGTGCTGAGCCTCCTCTTGGTCGTGAGGTGGTTGAGTTCATGCTGGACCATGGGTCCCACTTGTGGAGCATGCGTCGTAGCAAGGCTAACTTCTTTAGGCTGGTCAATACTCTCTCCACAACAATAGATCTTGGCCGACGATTCGAGGTGGTGCGCATGTGGAATAGGCCAGTCCTGTCTGTGATGGTGGTGCTGGTCTTTATGGTGTTTGTCTTAGTGCCTGAGATTATTTTACCAACACTATTTCTAATAATGGGATTAGTTGGGATGTTGAATTATCGTTCTAGGCCAAGGCACCCACCACACATGGACATGAGGCTTTCCCATGCTGATGCGGCATTCCCTGATGAGATGGATGAGGAGTTTGATGCGTTTCCGACGTCCCGTTCTGCAGAGCTTGTTCGTATGAGGTGAGCATTTATTTATCATTTTAATGAAATTAATATTATCTTCTTACTTAACAAGGCTATTGCTTATACATGATGCTCCCACCTATGCAGTAATAAGTGTGAAAAATTAAAAGTTACTGGCAAATATCTCATTATCATACTCCATATAGCACATAAGTCCAGGTGAGTTGCATATTTTCTTTTTTTTTTTAGGAAAAAGTGTAGTTTGGTTAGATAGATTTATCTCAGGCAGCCTATTACAACTTTGCCCTATCTCTTCTGAGCCACTTCAGAATCTCAAATTGAATTAAGAATCTTAAGCTAGGTCATTTGTGTTTGATTCTTAACGTCTGACATAAGTTCATGACCTATTTTTATGTTGATGTTTTCTATTTTCATGCACAAAAATAATTAAGTGTTCCATAGTGCCTCTAAATTTATATTTCACACCTGCCAATTTTGTGGAAATTAAAAAAGAAGAATCGTTCTTCAGGTATGACAGACTCAGGAGTGTGGCAGGAAGGGTTCAAACTGTGGTGGGTGATGTGGCAACACAAGCGGAGCGCTTTGAAGCATTGCTGAGCTGGCGTGACCCACGTGCTACTCTCCTCTTCCTAGGATTCTGTGTGGTGGCAGCAGTCGCAATCTATTGTGTGCCGATAAAGTTGGTTATCGGATTGTCTGGTTTGTATTTGCTTTTGCCACCAAGGTTCCGGACCAGAATGCCTTCTCCAGTCATGAACTTCTTCAGAAGGCTTCCAACAAAGGGCGACATGTTGTTGTAATTTTACCGAACCTGACTGTTTGCTGATGTGCCTTTTTTGTGGTTGATGTAGGAATTAGACAGAGGGTAAATTTATGTGGTTACAGGTGTTCGAATGCTGCATCTAAGCATCTTGTGTAGTGATAGTTTGATTGGTAACATGGAGGCTGACTGTGTAGTGATTGACTTTCAGGTGGTCAATGCTGTTTAGTTCTAGGAGATAATTAATGTTGTGCATCTGTGTAGTGATGCTTTTTGTTATGAATGACTGGAGAAATTACCTTGATTTAGTTAATTGGTTGTTAATGCATTGTATACATTGTGCATGTTTGTGGGTGATTATATATATATCTTATGTGGTACTTGTGTATATGATTTATTGAAATCAATTCTGACAATTTCACGGATGGAGTATTGTTCTGAGTTTCAAGTTAGCAGTATTCTCTGAACAAGCGTCGTAGAATAGTCGATTGTTTTTAACCACTAAAGTTTATAAATTGCTTGGAAGCTGTCTTTTATTTTATGTTGGAGAGCATTGAGAAGTAACCAAATTCAGATTTATAATAAAATAATAAAAAAATAAATTAGAAAGAATGGATGACAACAATCACAATCTTTGTAACAAGTAATATTTGTTTCATGTCAGTTATGTAATAGCAATAATAGGAAAATTGAATGCTGGATTTTCCCAGTTACATCAACATATACATGGAAATTAAAAAAAAAAAATACTGAAACAAAAGCAAAGGAGAAGGCCAATCTGAGTACATGATTCTTATGTCATGGCTTGCAACACACAAGAGATTGTAAACTAATCAACTCTCCGTAGGAGGTTGCTTCGATTTGAGATCTCTAACACATCTGATCGAAGGAGGGAGTGTTGGTACGGTCAAGACTGGTGGTACCAGGGACAACGGGGTCAGATTCCATGCTTTTCATTGATTCATCAGCATCAATGACTGCTTGCTTCACATTCTCTCCAATCTGCATTTTTTGACAAGTTTAGTGATTTGAATAAAACATAACGGAAGATTCAGACAACATTCCATTTGAAAAAAGAAAATATTATTGGTACCACAATATTTATTAAAAAAACAGGCGCATATTATGTATTATTAATTTATTTCATTAAATCATTTTTGGAAAATGAAACCTGTTCAATGAATCCCCCAGCAAATTCTTTTTTCTCCTGTGCTGCAAATGCTGCATCTGACCCAGTTTCCCTGACCGAGTCTGCGGCTGCACCGGCTGCTTCGCATGTACCATCCTTGATTGAGTCAGCCGTGTCCTTTGCTGAATCGGCTTTCTCACTTCCCCACTGGGCCACATTTGATCCAGTTTCCCTTGCCGAGTCTGCGGCCGCACCGGCTGCCTCGTATGTACCCTCCTTAATTGATCCAGTGGTGTCCTTCACTGAATCGGCTGCATTTGATGCAGTGGTCTTGGCCGAGTCGATCGAGTCCTTGGTGGCATCAGCCCACCTCTCAGCTGAGTCCTATATGTTTCCAAAAGAAAAAAAAACAGGAGCCATGACTTAAATTTATATATACTTTGATGATCTCAATATAACAAAGAAATTAGAGTGTTATTTTATGTTATTTTATTTTCCTAAAACTGTGTTAAGGAAACTTGAGAAAAAAAAATTAAAATCAATTTAGCATGAAATTTTCATTTTGTTAGTCATAAATCATAATGCAAAATGGATTTAGCATATCAAACGTCTTATGTATAGTATGCATGGATAAAAACATTTTTCCATAATTTGTATGGTGTTGTAAATATTTCTCGATTTCAGAACTTGTGGTCACTGGTATACAAACAGTGGTTAGGGAAATAAATAAAGAAAGATTTGTGCATATACCTGGCCCTCAGCACGGGCTTGAGCAAGCCTTGTCTCCTGTTGGCTAGCCATATCTTCTCTCGGTTTTGAAATGTTTTAACTTTGGTGTGAAAAGAAAAAAGGTATCTGTTTCACTGAAAATGAATTAAAATTTTTGAGTTGACTAGTTGTTTGGAACAGGTGTTTATATAGACTTGATATTCTTGAGATTAGGCTTAATTTAGGCAGCTTACAGGTATTAAACCGAAAAAGACGGTGCCTTAATTAGCTCTCTCCTCTGATAATTTTCGTCCATACATATCACAGAAAAAAGAAAAACAGATTTTATTACTTAGACAAAAAATTTCTAGGCACTCACTTAAAAAGGTAAGAGAAACACTAGCAGTATACTGAATGTTTCAGGCATACTTGTTTCAGCAATGAAGAGTTGGCAATTGCCAATTATTTGAAGAAAAAAAATTACACACTTCAACAAAAATTTGCATAGTTATCTCAAACAAAAGAAAGAAAATAAAACTAGCAATACATCGGACTGATAAACAAAAATGCTAGAAAAGCATTCAACAGAAATGTTGAAGAAGAATAAAGTTGGGTGAAGTTTAGCTCTCTAATTAAAAGAGGCCTGATTGAGCTCTTGGGTTATATATATGTGTAGTGCTTATTACGAGAAAATATGATGATCTGGTCTGGAATTTTAAAGTGGGTTTAGGAAATGTGGAATGATAGAAGGTTTCAGGCCAGAAGAGAAGACTGGGAGCTTACAAAGTCCAATAGGTGATACAAAGCTTTCGCCTTTTTGTTGATGAACTTCCGCAAAATAATAATGAAAAATGTTCTGACGATACGTTTTATTGATAAACAATCGATGTATGGAATAAAGTACGTCGTTATGCATGTTAAACGCATTGTTATGTATGTTATTCGAGTTCGATTGCATGTTATTTTATACTGAAAAATAATTATATATATTAAGCGCTTGTTATGCATGTTAAGTGTTTTGTTATGCATGATTATTTTTCAGTATAAAATAACATGCAATCGAACTCGAATAACATACATAACAATGCGTTTAACATGCATAACGACGTACTTTATTCCACACATCGATTGTTTATCAATAAAACGTATCGTCAGAACATTTTTCATTATTATTATTCCACACATAACAAAGCGCTTAACATGCATAATTATTTTTCAGTACAAAATAACATGCAACCGAACTCGAATAACATGCATAATGACGCACTTTGTTGTAGATATCGATTGCGTATCAATGAAGCATATCTATCTATCAGCTCCCAATAATAATTAGATAGGATAATAAGTTAACCATTTGTATAACTTATTCGTTGTTTTAGCTAATTGAACCAGAATTTATTGATCCTAAAAAATATCAGTATATCATCATTTTTTGAATTTTTGGATGTATGTAGTCTCGGTTGCAAATTTAGGTGAGTCAAATATAAATAATTTTGAAGCCTACGGGCATTCCCTTAAAAAAACATATATAAATAGTTTTGAAATACTTGCCTAGCCCGTCTATGTAAGTAAAACTAGTTCAACCTTGAATGGATAAATAATAATAATGAAACAAATTGATCCTTAAAATAACAAACACAAATCTCAACTTGCTAATTCTCGTATGAATCACATTTTTTTAGATAACAACACTAATATAAAATTAGTGCTATTCTTGATGATCCAAAACACATCCTTAATTATTGTATCTCTTAGTTAGCCTGGATAGATGACTATAATAATGATCATATTTGGAGACCATTTGAATTATTTTATTTTGTTATTAAGTTCGGCTCCAAGTGTTATTTATAATTTTCTGTATATTCTAATATAAAAATAAAAGTTACCATGTACATTTTTCTTGTTGCGTATTTTGGATTGAGGTAAATATTTCTTGTATAATGTTAATTCGTTAATATGAACATAACGACTAACGAGCTAGTACGATGTTGTTACATTTTGAATCATTTGTATATACAATTAAGGCCAATAAATATATAATATTAACAATTAAGCCAATAAAAAACATATTGTCTTCTTATAAAAAAATGGCAACCATATCACTATAATATTAAAAACTTAATGAGAAAACATAATGTATCTCAGGTACATCATATATGACACGTCGTGATGTGTCTAACAACATTTTTAACATGATGTGACGACAATAACGATTGAAGACGTGTCATGTATATAGTGATGCAAAATTTTAGTTAGAGTAGGTACAATTACAAAAAGATAGTCTGATGCGTGTAGTTTTCGTTTGCGCGGGTTCGAAAAAGAGTCGGATCACTTTGAGGTCATTGTACGGAGGATTTCCCTGCATTTTTACAAGAAGCTGTTTTCACGACTCGAACTCGTGACCTCTTGGTCACAAGGCGACAGTTTTACCGCTGCGTCAAGGCTCCATTCTAGGGCACAATTACATATAAAAATAAAAAATATAAATTTCATCCAAAATATTGAAAATGTTATATTTTTACATATTAAAAAAGCAAAGGTAGATAAAATATTATAACACCTACAAAAAAAAAAAAAGTCGACGGTAAAACGATCCGGCCTCTAAGGAAAAAATTATGGTCATTGGAAGAAGTTATGGTCGTTAGGTTGACAAAGATCTTTACTTAGATAAAATCGTCGCACACGACCTTACTCATTTTGATTATATTGAAATAGATGTGGTCTTAAAGCTATATTAGAAGTAGCCAAAATGTGGCCTCATTTAGAAGAGTATATATAATTTGTCTTAATCTATACTTCCAGATTCGTTACAAATATGACATGGGAAATAGCCGGCAAAATTCAAATTTAAATGATAACAATGCTTTGAATTTAATGCCTTTTACAACTATGTAGGCTTCATTTTTATGCCACAAGTGTAGCATGACGAATTCTTCAAAATGTTTGTATTTTTGTATTAGATCGTATCAACTTTGCAAAAGAATAATCAAACAAAATAAAAGAGAAAACTTTGGAGCCACAAAATTCAAGTTCGCATAATTCTCTTGAATCTCTTTGTTTTCTATTGAATGTCTGTTAATTTGTTCTTTCATATTCTTCTTGTTCACTCAAGTACGAGATAGAAAAAAATAGAAAAAATAATAATGAAATATTTTAATTGTCTTTTGACGCAAAACACAACTAATTTAGAGTCCAGGATTAGAAACAATTTGGTTTCAAAATAGAGCACAAATATTAAGTTTAATTGAACATTTGAACAATTGCATAATTCAAGATAGAACACTTGTCCTACCCTCATTTACTTTGAATCCGCCAGTGCATGTATAAGACACACGTCTTCAAATCAAATATTATTCAAGTAAAACAATCTTAATTACATCCGTCCGATTACGATCTAACTGACTCGTGACCCGTTGATGGTTGTCTCTACTTCAAACATAACAAGATTATATCGATTTTCTTTAGCAAATTATTCAAATAGTTCAAAGCTTTAAGAAAGAGCCCTCAAATTATTCAATAGCAATAATTATGTTCGGGGCAGGTGCCTACCAAACGCGGCGGCGCCCCTGCTCGTCAAGATGCCCTAATAGATGCTCCCCCGTGTCGAAGTACACCATCATCGAAGGTTTGATCTCCTACTTACCAATAAGCGGCCGGAAATAATTATGATAATAATAATAACGACGATAATATAACAATAACAACAACAATATTAATTATATTCATATAAATAAAAATAATAATGTAATAGTAATAATAATATGTTCCTTTTTCTTTTCCGAAACAAGGTTTAGTCGATGTACATTGATAATTGATATAAAAAAGAATCGAGCGATTTTGATTCGGATTCAAGCTATGTTGCACGGGTGCGGGTGCGGGTATCGTATCCGATACGATGCGGGTGCGGGGATACGTCATTTTTAAAAAAACTAGGATACGGGAGTATATATAGAATAATAAAAAATATCACATTATATATTAAAATATTTGATTTTGTTTACATTCAACTACCACTATAGATGCATATTATCCAGTATTTTGTTCTAAAATAATAATATATGTTGCTATGTAGGTTTTAGAAGTAATTAAGATTAAATTAAGTTTGTTCTGTAAGAATTCAAGATACTGCTATAATTTAATATATTTTACTTTAGGAATCAAGAGATAGAATATCTTAGATAATAAGCTAAGATTATAAAACTCTTTCTTAGCTTTCCAACGCACTTTGAATCAGCTTAATTGGAGTTCGGATGAAGGACTTATGACCAAAATACTGACCGTTGCGTACTGAAACGTATCCCAGCCGTATCCTGTGTCGTATCCCAGCCGTATCCTGTGTCGTATCCCAGCCGTATCCTGCCGTATCTCAATATTAAAATAATACGATACGCCACGTGGAGTATCCGGTGCGAATCGCACCCGAATCCGCATCGGATACGTATCCGATACGCGGTGCGGCATGATTTTGAAGTATCCGGGCAACCTAGAATTCAAGTGTCTATATATGCTGACAGCGATTAATGAAAAAGGTGCTTGATGATCTTTATAAGAATTTAATATTTCAAAATGGCATCTTTACAAGAAAATTATAGAGCTGGTTAATTAAGCAACGTAATGTAAATCGAACTGGATGTACTTTTGTTTCAATGAATCTGATTAATAATTGATTCAAAAAGATTGCTTGATCAATGCTGGACTAGTTAAGTGCTAAAAGACATTTTAGTAGCTATTAGGTAAGGTCTGATCCATTGTCAACCTGTTATTTGAATTGAACAGCCATGATGAAACCTGTTGTTTTATTTTTCATATTTTGTTTGTTATTTTTTGGATCATTTAAATTCATCTAACGATTCTAATATATCATAAAATTGATCCAATCTTTGTTACCCCTCGAAATAACAGCAGAAATGTACTCTGTAAGGCATCTCATCAAACACATGACTTCCATGATTTGAAGCAAATATAGTTTAAAATACAATTTAAAATGAAATAGTTAAATCAGTAATTGGTACTTCAAAACAAACACACAGAACTTCCATGACAAGGAGAAGAGAGGAGCATTAGACTAACAAAAGGTTAACAGTGAAAATGGGGTCCGAATCTGCTATTATTTTGGGGAAAAGGAGGGTCCTATTACTCATTTATAGATCGTCGGATTAAAAATGGACGAACAGATCGACACAGATGAAATTTAAGAGCTTTTTGATATTGATCTAATTCATTCATTATAAATTAACGATTTAGATTAAAAAAAAATAGGAAATCTCAATCCGTGAAAATGACACGAGTACCAAATTTGTTGTTAAAACTTTTTGCATAATTTACAGTTAGTTTTTAGATTAAATAGTAGAGCTGTAGAGACTACAGAATAAAGATTGTTAATTGATTTTAGTAAATCAGCTGTTGGAGGATAATTTTATCATTTAGCAAGGTTTACTTACTAAAATTATTTTAAGAAAATTTCTTGCCATCTTGCATTCTTGCCATTCGTCTGGGCTTCTTCCTCTTGGGAGAAAGAAAGCTTCGGCCAATCCAGTTCTTTTGTCAAAAGAAATTCAACCCTCTCTCTGCTCTCCTCTCTCCTCCCGACCGTTAATCACCACCGCGAGAGTGATCGGGGCGCGATGCGGCTTCTGGATTAGGATAATCGCGAACTTCTAAGCTTGAAGCTTCGACACGAGAGCTTCAATCAACTTCCCAACGGTTGAGACGAACTAGGGTTTTGGATCCTTTCCTTTGGTATCGGATCCTTTGACGGGATGGAAGTGACGGAGTTGGGGCGCGAGACGGTGGAGTTCTCGGCGCTGGTCCGGCGAGCGGCGGAGGACTCGTACCTGGCTCTGAAGGAGCTGGTCGAGAAAGGCCAGAAGGGGGATGAGCTCGGGCAGCAACGCTCCGATTCTGAGAAGAAGATCGATCTTCTCAAGTTCATCGCTAGAACAAGGCAGCGCATGCTCCGCCTCCATGTACTTGCCAAGTGGTGCCAACAGGTAAGTGATTGCGTTGTTATCTGCTCTTGGATTTCTTGCTTTTAGGAGGAAAACCGAGAGGAAAGCGAGTTTCACATCACAATTTTGTTAGGGTATTTCATTTGAGGTAGTAGGCTATTTTGAAAGGCTTTTATAGTTACACTACCTTTATTTTGGGGATATCTTCATGAATTTTATGCCCATTTGTACTTGTTTGATGTCGAACTAAACCAAAGGTAGGGTTTGCATTAATGAGAAATTTATTCGTAGAAAAAATAAAACATATTGCGTATGTCACATCAGCTGGGGTATAAGATTATATAGGTAAAATTAGCTTAGCAAGGGTTTATGTGAAAATTGGTGGTAATATAGAGGGTCTTTGCTTTGAGACTGTAGTTGGATTTAAATGCCGGTCCTTTTATGTAGGTCCCATTGGTTGATTATTGCCGGCAGCTTGCCTCGACCCTGTCGATTCATGAGATGTGTTTCACTCAGACAGCTGATTCGTTGTTCTTTGTACATGATGGACTTCAGCAAGCCCGTGCCCCAATTTTTGACGTCCCCTCTGCTTTAGAGGTCTTTCTTACTGGTAATATTTTTTTTCTCATTTTAATCTCAGATTTTGTGGCATGGAGTACCACATGAACTTGTACTTTCGTCTTCCAGTCAATTGAATAGGCAATGTTTAGTTCTGCTGGCATTCTTTGCTGAAATTCAACCTGATTAAGGCTTGTTAAGCTCCAAATGGTCTTCAGGATGTATCAAGTCTACTGTCTAAGTAATCCGTATGCTAAAGCTTGTTAGGACTGAATTTGATAGCTAGTTACCAGATAATATGTATAATAAAAGCACCAGTTCAAATGGGTACCATGTTTCCTGAGTTGTTTAATTGGCAGCCTGGTGCAACCCTTTGATCAGTACTACACCCTATTTCTTGTTAGTCTTGGTGCAAATCATGGTCTGTTTCTAGGTTACTACTGCATATGATTTATTATGCTGAACATAATGATACTGGTACTGCCTTGAGTGCATGATTTATTCCCTGTTACACAGTTATGCTCGGATTTTAGTCTAATTTTGGTTGCATAGCTTTCTGTAATGGCTGTCAAAACAATAAGATGTTTTATGGAACTAAAGGTTAGACTTCATGTTATATAGTGATGGCGAGATCGATGAAGATGTTAGTCATAAAATAAGAGCGTGTTGGATAAAATGACGACAAACATTTGGCATCATATGCAACAAAAAAGTCCAGCAAAGGTTGAAGGGTAAGTTCTATAGGATAACGATCAGACTAGTTGTGTGAAGCAGAATGTTGGGCTACTAAAGAGCAACACATACAAAAGATGAGAGTGACAGAGATGCGTTTGTTACGATGGATATATGGGCATACAAGAAGAGATCACATTAGAAATGACAACATACGTGACAAGATCGGGGTTGCACCGATTGAAGAAAAACTTGTTCAATATCATTTGAGATGGTATGTGCATATCCAGCGGAGGTCTTCTGATGCATCGATACGTAGTGGAGTTTTAAGCTATGTCGAAAATACGAGAAGAGGTAGGGGTCGATCGAAATTGACATTAGATGATGCTGTAAAAAGAGACCTAAAGGCATGGAATGCCCTCAGGGAGTTGGCATCAGATAGAAGTGCATGAAAATCGACGATTCACGTACCAGAACCGTCAGAGATTAAAATTTAGAAGTAGTATAGTTGTACGACTTTAGTCCAGGATTAATGATGTGGAGCGTTAGTCTAAACTTACAATTTGTAGAATAGTTTATTATCATCATCATCATCATCATCATCATTATTATCATCATTACTATACTTTTATTTTTACTACTATTTTTGCTATTTATTATATGAGATATGCTATGGTGCATTACGAAGTCATTGTTATTGTAAGGTTAGACTTCATGTTAAAATCATTCATTGTTCTAATGTTCTTTCCTAGCAAGCACCCCCCACATGTGTACTTAAATTTAAGAGCGCAATAATATAAGGACACTATTTCGCTTACTGGAAACTAGGTAGATGGTCTAAAATAGAAATTTTCCAGATAGGACTTTTATTAGGAAATTTACAACCCCATTAGCCTTCACCCAGGAGCAAAACTGCTCTAGGGGCCCACTTGGGCCCCGGCTAAAATTTAACATGTAGCTCATATCAATTAACCGTCCGGCACCTCTTCAAACTGTAGTGGGCTCCGCACAAGTTTGGCATGCTGGCTCCTTTCTCAAAAAATTTCTGGTTACGCCACTGCCTTCACCGTACCTTGGAGAATATGCTGTGTGCTTGTTCCAGGCACCTGTGATTTGGTATTAACTATTAATTGACTACCATTGGCCCTTTAATGGCAATTTCCATACTGCAATATATCTAGTACTTGTGGACCATCTGATGATACTAATAGACATACTGCCTTATATCAAGCAATACCAGTCATGATCAACACTAATAGACATACTTGATTCCAGGTGGATACAATAGACTTCCCAAATGCATAGAAGATCTTGGGATACAGAATGCCCTTCCCGAGGCAGAGCAAAAACAAGCATTGAAAAAGCTCAATACGCTTGTTCGGTCGAAGCTTCTAGAAACTGCTATCCCTAAGGAAGTGTCTAATATTTCAATTTCTGATGGAGTTGCCACCTTACGTGTTGATGGGGAATTTAAGGTACTTCTTACGCTGGGCTACCGAGGCCACTTGCATTTATGGAGAATCTTGCATCTGGAGTTGCTTATAGGTGAGAAGACGGGACCTATCAAGCTTGAAGCATCCCGTAGATACACACTTGGTGATGACTTGGAGCGCCGGATGGCAGCGTCTGAGAACCCCTTTAGTATCCTCTGTACGATCCTCCATGAACTGTGTGTCACTCTTCTTATGGATACAGTGATAAGGCAGGCTCAAATACTGCGTCAGGGGAGGTGGCGAGATGCAATTCGCTTTGATCTAATCTCAGACAGTAGTCAACCTGGTCAAACGAGTGGTACCGCAACGATGCAGTTAGGTCAGGATGGAGAGTTGGATTCTACTGGGTTGAGGATACCTGGGCTGAAGATAGCTTATTGGCTTGATACTGAAAAAAACAGTTCTGGAGGTGGGGAGCAGGGTAACCCTGCTCCTTTTGTGAGGATTGAATCTGGGTCAGAACTGCACATCAGGTGTGTGCATGGATCATTTATTCTGGACCCACTTACTGACAAGGAGGCGACACTTATGATTGACCCAAGCTGTATTGATGTGGAGAAGCTTCTTCTCAGGGCAATTGCGTGTAATAGACACACTAGGTTGCTTGAGATTCAGAGGGAGTTGATTAAAAATGTTCAGATTTCCCGCGCTTATGGAGATGTAGTGTTGAAGCATAAAGGGCTCAGAGTCGATGAAGATCGCCAAAAGGTATTAAAATAACTCATTTTCTTGTGTCTCATATGCACATGCCTATGATTACTATGTCAATAGTACTTTTATATGAAGCATGGTGGACCAAACCCAAATGAGCTCCACTTTTTTTTTTTTTTTTTGGGGGGGGGGGGGGGGCATTATTGCATTAGATAAGTTCCCTAAAATTCAAAAGCAGAGAAAGTAAAACTCACCCAAGCTCACAAAAGTGACAATGATGCTTTCATTTATATACGAGAATAAGTATAAAATATGACTACAAAGCAACGACAATTAATAGCGAGAATAAGTACAAGATGATTAACGTTTTCTTTGTGTCCCTTACTCCCTTTGCATGACTCCATATAGAAAGAGGATAAACTGAGCACAGAAGACTATTACACAGATGAGGTCCTTCAGGTGCGGGCTTATGGCAACTCATATATAACCCTAGGAGTAAACACCAGGTTCTTTTCTATTTCATGCCCACTACCTCATATTTATTCATGTTCTCTACATACTAGTAAAATCTGAGTGGCCAAGCTACAATGTGGATATTTTCTGTTGATATGTTCTTTTTTGAGGAATTGGAACTTGTGGTCTTTTGGGTTCCTTGAGCCACTTTACCTTATTTTGGCCATATGAAGCAATTACAGATCCATTTTTGTACTTCTTTTGGTGGAGACAGAGCAGTAGCACTGGTGTAAATTTTATTGGATAGAAATAATTCAACCGTGACATGTTGGTGTTTGATGCTGGTTAGTGATGTATTTAGTCTATCTTTAGATCTGAGACCAAATTTGAGCAGATATGGATGAGCATAAGCTGTCTAGAAACTTAGTAGAGTTTCTATACTGGGTAATAAACTCCTTTTGACGGCCAACATTGATTTTGTCATGTATGATTAAATTTTACACATGATCCCATGGTGCTAAAAGAATTCTTAAGAGAATACTTACAGGGTAGTAACATTTTCTAAAACCTAACTATTGCATGATTAAACTTTTTCCATAATTACTTCGAATTCTGGCACTACTTTTGATGGCTATAGCAAATGCAACTTGACTGATTTTAAATTCAATTGGGATAATTCCCTTTTTGGTCCTCAGAAACATCTGCGAAAAAAACCCAAGATGGTTCTTAAACTTTCATTTGCACCAATTTGTTTCTTGAACTTCTACAAAACAACGGAAGTAGTCTTGAACTTTTCTTAAAAAGATCAAGTTGATCTCTAAACCTTCATTTGCATTTCAACACATGAATGTAGCATTATTTAGATTTGCGAATGCATTTGAAGGGTATTAAATGATTCTATTTAGAGATTTTTTTTAGTAATCAAATTCTTGAAAAACAAGTCAAAGTTGATCTTTGAGATCCTCTCGTCTTTATAGTATATGTGCATATAAGCTAAGTACAAATTTCATTGATTTCAATAATTGAATTACTCATATACATAGGCAATGGTTGATGGTATTAAATAATTCAATTACACAACTATGTTTCTAATTATTAATCTTCCTGGTCGTCTTGTCTTTATGGAAAATAAGTAGAATTGTTTGTGTTTTAATTTTAGTGTGCATCATTTAACTAAGCATTGAATGACGTCAGTTGCGGTATTATATAAGTTGTGCTGACCACAGAATTGGTAAAGCAAACCACCCTCCCTTTTTCTTAAATTAGTTCATTTTGAACCTTCTCTTATGGACAGGTCGGGCCAGTTTTTTCTTCAATCATCCAAGAATATTATGCTCCCGAGTGTGATTTCGAGAGCCGAAGATGCCCTGAACAAGGGGCTTATCTCCCCTGTTGATGCTTTTGTGAGCTTGAGGAGCAAGAGCATCCTTCACCTCTTTGCCAACACTGGAAAGTTTCTCGGCCTTAAGGTATCTCTCTCTCCCATCCCCCTTCTGAATACTTGGATACTTGGCAACGGCTGCCGAGTTGTCCTCCCTCCCTTCTTTTCTTCTTCCATTTCTTTTTTGCCTTTTTGAGGAGCCAACATGCACATAATACTAAATCAGCCGATACTCCATTTTAGTTCCTCAATTACTAAGCAAAGCACCACAGTTTAGTCATTACTGAGAAAGAACACCTACATCACAAATCACAAACGACCAGTGTTCCTAACGATTAAAACTTAAAAGCAGAACAGAAACACAGACACAAGCAAATTATCAACCCTTGGAGTCAATCTTTGTGTTGTTTTTGTTTTTTTATCAGAATTTGTAGATTATTGGTTTGGTTTGGGTAAAGATTGGTGTTTTTTGTTCTTTTTCTTTTTAATGTTCTTTTGATGTTTTTACCCGAAAATATCTAATGGAAGTGTTTGGGTTCCGTGTGCTGTAGGCATGTAGCTTTAATTGAAGGATATATCTTATGTGCAATATTATTTTCTCTAAAACCTCCTTCCATTGTGCAATATTATTTACTTAGAAGCTTTTCTGATTTTTTTTTCATGCTTATACGAAGTGTGTGCCCTTTTTCACATTCCCAATTATAATGTTAAAGTTTTTCCTTTCAGGTATATGATCAGGCCTCAAATAATCTGAAGTTTCCCAAGGGGATACTTCTTGGATCAGACGTGTCCATCATTGGATTCCCAAAATGTGGAAATTCCTACTATTTACTGATGCAGCTTGATAAAGAATTTAAGCCAGTCTTCCATCTTCTAGAGGCACAGTTGGTTCCACCTGTAGAGAGAAGAAATTCAATCACTGATGTCAAAAATATAGTAAGGGTGGGTGAGATTGATGTAGGCCAGATGCCAGTAACTCAGGATGACCTTAACACCACCAGCCTGATTAAGTGGGAAAAGATGCAGATGATGCTTCAACACAATCTGAGTACTTCTAACCAGATGATTGATAACGGGTTGGAACCCATTTTGCAGCTTCCTGGTTGTTTTGGTGGTCCTCGTTCGACCTTCTCTTCTATTGTTGATGAGGTCTTCGAGTCTGAAAAGAGTAATGCTAATAAACCAGGTTCTTTTCCTTCGCAGAGTCACCTTTCCGCAGGTTATGGATATTCGTCTGGACTTGTCAGTTCAGGCCAGGGTAACTATTTACAATCTCCAAATTCTTTTGTGGCTTCAAGCCCTTCGAGGAGTTTGTCTGTTCGCAAAGTTGGTCAGTCAAAATCTGATCAGGACCTTCGGTCCCTACATTCTCCTGACATTTGTCAGAGTTCAGAAATTGCAGGATCTTCGACAAGTGGCAGAAAGATTATGCCGGCTGTCTTGCAACAACCATGTAATATTAACTTGCAATATTAACTTGACATTATATAGTTTGTGCTGGAACAGAAAACCAAACTCTGATACCACAATCACTTTATTATGTCTACCTCTCTTTTGCAGGGCAATTACCAGAGAGTGCAAGCTCACCATCCACCACTGCACCTGAAGGTCCCATATATGGAAAAGGCCCAAAGAAGCGCTCTATTTCAGAGATACTGCGATGTATTCCCTCATTGCAAGGGCTGAAAACAACTGATGAGCGGGCCAAGCGAAGGAAGGTCTCGGAGCACACTAGTTCTCACCACACTGCCTCTCATCCACCCATGATTGCAAACAGTTTGCCGATTAACTCGACTTACGGGAACCTCCTTTCTGAAAGAAACCATGGGATCCCAGCAAGCATATACTCCTTGATACTTATCCAGGTTGTTAGGCAATGCTTGCTCTGCATTAAGCATGCGCAGCTCACCAGCCAGATGGATGCATTAGACATATCGTACGTGGAAGATTCAGGGCTGCGCTCTTTGCCAGCCAGCTTGTGGCTAAGTCTCCCATTTGCCAAGGATGATGCATGGCGGCGAATATGTTTGCGCCTAGGCCAACCTGGGAGCTTGTCATGGGATGTGAAGATTAATGACACACATTTTAAAGAACTCTGGGAGTTGAACGGTGGCAGCACAAGTACCCTGTGGGGTGCAGGTGTGCGGATTGCAAACACTCCTGACATGGATTCTCACATCTCGTTTGATTCAGATGGTGTTACTTTGGAGTATAAAACAGTTGAGGCAGACAGTATTAAGACACTGGTATCAGATCTGCGCCGGCTCTTGAATGCAAGGTCATTTGCTTGTGGCATGAGGAGGTTGGTTGGATTGAAACCAGATGAAAAGGTGGATGAAGAGGGGAAGGGGCTGTCTGGGAAAGGTGGAGATTCAGCTGAGAGGCTGTCAGAGGTAAGGAAAGCTTTCAAACTCGAGGCAGTGGGTCTCATGAGCTTATGGTTTTGCTATGGATCAATGCCAAGTGTTTACTTTGTTGTGGAGTGGGAAGCAGGCAAGGAAGGGTGCACCATGCATGTCTCTCCTGACCAACTTTGGCCGCATACTAAGGTTTGCATCTCTGTCCTTACATTGTAATCTAAATCAGTTCCCTTCATTTTGCATTTACGTGAACTGATGCTTCGTAGTCCAATTGAGATGTTATGTTTGAAATTTCATCATCTAATTATGTTTTTAGTTCTAAACTGTACATATGATTTGAATAGGGTGTCTTGTTTAACACTATTTAGCTCTTTTTTTACGTTTCACTTAACTTGAGAGGCTAACTCTAGCATAGCACTCTGCTATAGAATTGTTTTGCATAAATATGAAATGTGCCAGTACTAAAACAGTATTCACCTTTCAGTTTCTAGAGGATTTTGTAAATGGAGGGGAAGTGGCTTCTTTCTTGGATTGCATCAGGCTCACAGCAGGGCCCCTCCTTGCTCTAGGTGCAGCAATCCGTCCTGCACGGATGCCGGTCCCTGTTTCAGCCACCTATAACCCTCTGCAGAAACAAACTGGCACTGTGCCATCACCAGGGATAATGGCAAACAGTTCATCAGCAAACCACAACCAGCCACACTCCACTGCTACTGCTGCTCCACCTACATCCACTTTCATGTCTCAACTCAGCAGTCAACACCTGCATGCTGCCATGCTGTCTGCAGCCAGTCGAGAACGGCCTGGCATCGTTCCCAGCTCACTACTCCCTTTTGATGTGTCTGTTGTACTGCGTGGTCCTTATTGGATACGAATTATATACCGTAAGAAGTTTGCAGTTGATATGCGGTGCTTTGCTGGTGACCAGGTGTGGTTACAACCGGCAACACCTCCTAAGGGAGGGCCATCTGCTGGCGGTTCATTACCTTGCCCCCAGTTTCGGCCTTTTATTATGGAACATGTTGCTCAAGGATTGAGTGCTCTGGAACCCAACTTCCCACCTACAAGTGGAAACCCTAACCCTAACACACCTCAGCCCTCGGTGTTGTCAGCTCCTAGTCGTGTTAATTTGGTGGCTTCAGCAGGGATGACTAGACCAGGTTCTGGTCCTTCAGTGCAGGGACAAGTTTCTGTCCAGGGTGGGTTGACTCGTCCAACCAGTGCAACATTAGCAGCCTCATCGGGTCTGGCTGGCAGTATTTCTGGGGTGCCTGGGAGACTGTCCCAAGGTGGTCTTCCAGTGCACATGAAGGGAGAGCTTAACACTGCGTTTATAGGGCTTGGAGATGATGGGGGTTACGGGGGTGGGTGGGTCCCACTTGCGGCTCTTAAGAAGGTTTTGAGGGGCATCTTGAAGTACCTTGGAGTGTTGTGGTTGTTTGCGCAGCTACCAGAGCTTCTGAAAGAAATTCTGGGTTCTATCTTGAAGGAGAATGAAGGCGCTCTTCTAAATCTGGATCAGGAGCAGCCAGCTTTGCGTTTCTTTGTCGGGTAAGGGCTCAGATTCAATTGCAATAACTTGTATTTGTTTGTTAATGCTGGATACTTGCTGCTAAGTAAATATTTTTGTTAGAACTTTTTACCATATACATCCTGAATCTTATTGCTTCTCTCTCAGGGGTTATGTTTTTGCGGTCAGTGTACATAGAGTACAGCTCCTCCTTCAGGTCCTGAGTGTGAAGCGGTTTCATCACCAGCAACAACAGCAACAGCAGCAGCAACCCCACCAAAACAATGCTCAAGAAGAACTCTCCCCCACTGAAATCAACGAAATCTGTGAGTACTTTAGCCGGCGGGTTGCGTCGGAGCCATATGACGCCTCTCGGGTTGCCTCCTTCATCACCCTCTTAACCCTTCCCATCTCTGCCCTGCGTGAGTTCCTCAAACTAATCGCATGGAAGAAGGGCCTCTCTCAAGCTCTCAGCGGTGACATTGGCACTGCCCAGCGGCCCCGCATTGAGCTGTGCCTTGAGAACCACTCAGGTTATACCTCTGACGATGGGGCTGTGTCGAAGAGCAATATCCACCATGACCGGGCCCGCAATTTGGTTGATTTTGGGCTGACATTTGTTCTTGACTCAACGCAGATACCACACATGAACGTGGCTGGTGGAGCCGCTTGGCTGCCATACTGTGTTTCTGTACGGCTTAGGTACTCATTTGGAGACACGGTCCATAATCATAACCTGAGCAACAATCATATTTCTTTTATCTGGATGGAGGGGAGCCATGGGGGAAGAGCGTGCTGGTTGCAGCATGAGGAATGGGAAAGGTGCAAGCAGAGAGTGGCTCGGACTGTAGATGTGGCAAACAATGGGGCCATGGTTGGAGATGCAATTCAGCAGGGAAGGCTGAAATTGGTAGCTGAGATGGTACAAAAGGCCCTGCAATCTTCTCTCCAGCAGATGAGAGATGGGTCCATCTCATCTGGATCAACAGCTAATTGATAAAGATTGTTTATTTTATAGTCTTTTTGAATTAGTTTTTTTTTGACATTTCAAGTTAATTAGTGATGTACAGTTAAGAATGTTAATAGAAGACTAGACCAGAGCCCTTTGCTTATCTGGAGGGTATTTATTTGGAAGTTCCTGTTGTTGGGCTTGTTATAACCTCATTTAATCTGTAACTTCGGAAGGTAGCTTAGGTTATATCAGACTTAGCGGTGGTGCTTCTCTTCCTTGTACATTATCATATCATACTAGTGAACTTTTGACAGATTATAATAGTATGTTTTGTTGGGTCTTGATTAGCAAAGCAATACTAGTTACAGTGGCGATGAGTATTTCGATGCAAGTGAAAACTGAAGTTTGGAGAGACCGAGTAATAGTAATGCAAGTGAAAGCTGAAAACAGTTAACACAACACTAATTCCCAGATGCTATAGACATAGTTTCAATTCAATTTAGTTGCTATTTGCTACAGGATTTCGCACAAACCCAGATACAAAATTCTCTAATTGTTAGAATGGCCAATAACTTCGCACATATATACTACTGTTGACTCCTAACAAATACCCTGAACCAACTTGAGCTAGCTAATAGGGCTAAACAAAGATTAAACACTAGAAACAAACTAAATAATAAATCTATGATAATCTAATCTACCCTCAAGTCCTCAACCAAGGTACAACCTAATATAACAAAAAAAGCCGAAATATCTTCAGACCCTGAACACGGACCGATCAAACAACTGGCAGAGGTCATCCTCGTCCTCAGGACCCCACGGCAAAACTGCCACGTCAGCACTCTCTGGCCCGTATGCCTTCTCACCTGTACTCACCACAGTGCACAAATTCGGCAAAGAGAGTTGCTCATTTCTCTTTGATCATTTAGTAGCGGTGGCACGTCAGCTGCACTTGCCGGATAAAAAAAAACACTGATCTGCACCAGTGGTGCCATGTCAGCACTTTCCAAGCCAACAATATATTGGTCCTGCACTTGTGGTGCGAAGCCAAATCTACATTGCTTCTCCACTTTCCAAGCCAACAATATATTCTTCCTCGACTTTCCGCAACTCGACTTGCAGCTTCTCCACCTGCTTGGAGACTATGCCTTTCTAATCAATTGTATTTCTGTTTCTCTGAATCTCTGGCACGCTACCGAAGTGGGAGAGAATTTGCCGAGTTTTTTCACACGAGGGCCACACGTCAGGCTCACGGTTCTGGGGCCCGTAGATGATAATGCACGCTTCTTTGCCACATTCTCTGAGGTTTTCCTGATAGTGTTTCTTTTCTTTTCTTGTAAGTTGAGCCATGCTGTGACGACGGAGCAATGGGTGCCAGACAAGTTTTCTTCCTGGACATCTCTCCTCTGATCTCTCTCTCGTTCTCTCTTTCTCTGTTGTTTGTACAGAAATTTTTGAGGAAATTAGGAAGATACTTTTAATTATAACACAAAATGGGACAGAATTTAATGGGAGTAGTACGTACAAACAAAAAGGAAATGGAGGGGTGTAGAATACTAGCAATGGAAACAGATTAAGGAATGGAATCTTGTAATAATGAACAAATATTTTTTTTTTAAAACTAATAATGAACACAAATCTTAATGTGCAACGGTTTCTCTCTCTCTCTCTCACACACACAGCGCCGGGAGAAAAGTATTTAGATATCTTAATTCCGAAGTTGTTTAGTTTCAACTTTCAAGCAACTCTGTTAGTTTGCATGCAAAACTTAAAAAACTTTAGAAATAGATCTCCAGTCCAATTCAAAAGTTAACTGGGTTGACCACTGCCTTCAATTTGCGCTAAAAAAATCAATTCAAAACGGGCCTTAAAATCAGGATAGATTAAATTGGGCATATCAGTTCAAATTGGGAAGATTTACACAAATGCATCACATTCTTTTTACCACAAATCAGAATTTTTTTTATCGTAATGATAACACAATTTTTAATCAAAATTACTCCATTAATGACATGATCTTTGATTCGGATTTGATCTCGAAATATCACTGGCCCAAACTGGAGGCAAGTGGAAATGTGAAAACGAAATCAGTCAGGGGTAGATCCGCAGCCCTGCGAACTGAAATTTAGTTCGCAGGCGTCGTGGACCGTCCGATTTCGTCAAAATCGTACATCTTCGTTGAAATTTGTACATTTGAATCGGAAGTGCGAATATTGATGCAATTGGATGGTTAAAAAATTGTGTGTAAAATTGAACTCCGGTTCAATTCCGGTTTCTTGGTTAGCAAGTTGCTTTTATGACTTGAAATGTGTGTAAAATTGTGACACTGTGGGCTGTGGATATATTTTCATTTTGAGCTTCAAAATCAATACAAAGTGGACCTCGAAATATGCATACAAAATGGACCTCCCAAGTCGCAAGTCAAGTGGAATGTTAAGTTTGAAGGTCAAATTTATCTCAGGTTCAGCATATTGTTACTCCAAAATCCAAATACAATATTTTTTTTTCACCCCTCCGGAATTTTTTTTTTCAAAATTTACCATACAATATTTTTTTTTCTGAAAAATATGAAAAAATATAAAATTATGCATCATTTTGAATCATTCTGAAAAAAATTCTAAAATCTTATATCTCTCCGGCGAAAATCATAATCCGTCCCTGTTTAGATCCACAAAATTTCCTCCGTATACACTATACATGCCAGTTTATCCACCGCCAAAAAACTAATCGGACAACCAATAGGTTTTAACGGACGATTTTTCATTGAAATATATTTGCTCCCCTGCTCGTTATATCCAGTATTATTCTCACCTCATTTTTCACTTATTTATTTCACCATTACCTTCTACATTTAAATTTTGAGCCTTTATTATTTTCTTTTTGAAGATAGATTTTATTTTTGTTTTTTGGTCTTTTCAATTCGCACCTCTAAAAAATTGTAGTGAAAAAGCAGAAGTATTTGATTACAATCCGTGTAGTTGTGAAGCTGAAAGGTTGTTCTGACAAAATCCAAAATTACGAATCTCTCAGTCTTGTACAACAATTTAAAATAAATAAATAAATAAAACACACCAAAAAGAAATTTGCAAGCTCAGCACAATCCTCTCCGGTCTCCTCAGCTCCTCTACACACAAAACCAACTTCCAACAAAAAAAAAAAATATTAAGTCTGCTTCAAAAATGAAAATAATTTTTATATCTGCAGCAATGATTGGTCCATAGATTTTATTTTTCTAACAATATTTTATTACCTGAGAATCCAAACCCATTAGCAGTCTCATTTGTCATTTCTAGTTTTGTTCAAATAGACAATGTAAAAGAAACCAAGTAAATGTTGGAATTAACCAGTGCAACTACAGACTACATATGAAAAGGTTAAATTTTTAATGCAAGTAGCTAAGTGCAATTCTATTGCCAAGTTTGCAACTGTACCGTATTGGGTCAAATAAATATGTATATGTACACAGGGGCGGATCCAGGATTTTCGTCAGGGGGCAAGATTTATAATTTTTTTTCAGGGGGGGGCAAAATTACACAGATTTTCAAATATACATAGTTATTTCGCAAAAAAATTTGATAAATCGCACGAATACACTAGATTCTTTTGCAAAAATTTTTTCCAGGAGAAGCGCTTGCCCCCCTGGATACACATGCATCCGCCCCTGTATGTACATATAATAATCAACAGAAGCCCCCATTGCTATGTGGACCCCACATCTGACCAGCTTTTAATCCTCAGTCTCCCTCACCATGAATTCATTTGTAAAACGGAATAGCTATCTAACGACTCAAATTAAATCTAGATTTGTAGGTCTCCTTCTGATCAGCTTTTAATCTTTCGTCTCCCCACCATGAATGTATTTGTAAAACGAAATAGACATCTAATGATTCATATATAAATCGAAATTTGTGCGTGTAAATTTCGATGTAATGTAAATTATTGAATGACTATTTGATATTAGAGACCCACGGTATATGAATTCAGTTAAAACTGTTTTGCATTTATTAGGTACATCAACACGTCCGTACCACAAATTGTAACATACGATAAATATACGAATCAGTAGAATGCCATGCATGTGATATGGTAAAGAAAAAAAGGTAAAAAATGTGGAACGTTGAATGTATTGTCACTTGTCAGAAGAGAGTTATAATAGTTGCTAGGGCATCCTTTCTAGTTTCTAGTTGGGACATCCTCTTAAATAAAAGTTGTGCTTATTAAAAATATTAATTAATTTGGACCACGTCAATTGCATCAATATAAATTTGTTAACTTAGACAAAAACAAGAGAGGTAACGGGAACGAGTTCTTCTACCGCGCGGCACCGTCACTGTGCGTGCCGCGCAGCAAATTTCGGCCTTTAATTTGCATCAAGATTCGTGTAAGTTAAACTTTATAATATCAGACCCTCTGAATCAAATCTGAACCGTCCGTAACTGACAGCGCAGTAAATCTGAACGGTCCGTCGGTACCGCGCCGTACAGGAATCGGGTCCGAGGTAACGTACATAAAATCAGTAAGAAGCGATTTCGTAGCTTCTTACATATATAGATTGCAATGTGTAGAGACCTCATGAGTCATGCATCATCAGTAAGATGCTCACATAGATTGATAGCGATTGTTTTTCCTTATAAAATTTTTCCTTATAAAATAATATAAGTCTGGCTTTAATGCTTTTCGTTGTTTGTGACAGTTTTATCTGATTTGGCCCAAATTGGTACCATCAAAGATTTGGTGGTACCGTGTCAAATGGAAAATTTCAAGATATTTATTATTTCAACAGAATTGATTTGTAAAATCCAATTAAAATGCTTCTACATTTATTAGTTATCAACACGCTGAGTTCTGTCTAGTGCAATGATAAGATACAATACTAAAATGTGAGTTCGAGTTTTAACGAAAACTATTTTAAGAGAGTTTTTTTAAGTTTATTTTCTATTTTATTTGTGAATGTATGTTGTAAATCTACTGACAATAAATGAAATTTTTTTATCAACGCCACAAATTGTAACATATGATTAATGAAACCAATGTATGAGGTCACAGAAGATCATAACGTCGACTCTAATTAAATGCTGTAACAGAAAAGATGCTTAACGCATCTATGACAAACAATTAGGACAATCATTAGAATGATTGTAACAGAATGTTAGATCAATACAATTATTGTAACAGAAAGGCTGTTAGAACAAACGATTAGATTTTTCCTTATACACATGTACAGTATCTCTCTCTTAGATGTAATCCGAATAGCATAATGACATACAAAACTCATTGCATCTCTCCCCCTTTTACCAGTATATTCTATTTTGTATTAATGATAAATATACGAATCAGTAGAACGACATGTCATTGTTTTAAAAATCGGACGCCGAGATTGATTCATCGTCCGATTAGTCGTAGTCGGCGGATAAACCATCACGTATAGTGTATACCCGTATTTTGTGGATAAAAACAATTAGTCGGACATAAAAATTATTTGTCAAACCGGTTAATTGACAGTCAAATTCGATAAGTTAGTAAATTATTTTTCTAGTTGATTATAATATAATAAATATGTGAATACTACACTGTAAAAATTACTAAAATATTATGAATCATACATTTTAAAAATTTATCTAATATCTCTAAATTTAAATTAGTTAATATCATATTGTTAAATATGCAAATAATTTTGTTTTTGTTGAATTATTAATGTTATATATTAAATTTGAACGACAAATCGTCCGCAAAAATGTGATTAATCGACTGTACAAAATTAGTTGCTTGATGGTATCCTTCCGTCCATCGAGCACATTCTATTTTTTAAAACACTGCGTCATGTAATATGGTAATGGAAAATAAGGTAAAAATTGTGGAACGTTAAAGTATTGTCAGAAGAGAGTTAATAATAGTTGCTAAGGCATCTTTTCTAGCTGGGGCATCCTCTTAATTACAGTGGTGCTTATTAAAACATTAATTTGGACCACATGAATTGTATCAATATAGAGTTTATTAACTTAAACAAAAACTAGAGAGGTCAGTAACAGGCCATAAATTCCTTCTGGTACGGATGCCTCATGGTAATGTCAGTAGGGTCCTACTTGAACATATTATCAAGTTTTTCTCTCAGGAAAAAGTTGTGATAGCAATGTACCAAATTTTTATAGAAGTTCCAGTATATACCATTTTGTTTCAAGTGAGTGTCGAAACAGTATTGAAATTCTTCATTTATATTTGAGCCTGACCAGTAATTCTTTAGTGCTTTCTCCCACCAACTGCACTGAAGCTGGAATTACCAGAAGACAAGTCCCTCCTACCTTGCATGAACAAAACCACCAAATCCAATGTTTGATACCTAAACCGAATACTTCTTCTGGCAAAATGCAAAAGAGAGCTTCTACTACTGATGAATTCAGAAACATGGTCTGTCCAATATACTTCTTGAAAGTGTTTCTCTTGTTTCTTGCAACTGGCGCCAGTTTGTCAATTGTAAGCGTCTTCCTGACCCGACAAACAGGGTTCGAAAAAGTGACCCTGCACCATGTCCATTCATGCCCTGAGGAAACAATCAGCCTGGAACGGTACATCAAGCCTCCGTCGAGTCTGGTGCATACACTGACAGATGAGGAGCTACTGTGGCGTGCCTCTTTCGCGTCCCGAATAGAGAAGTACCCTTTTAAAAGGACGCCTAAAGTGGCATTTATGTTTCTGACAATGGGGCCAATGCCCTTCGCACCTCTGTGGGAGATGTTCTTCCAAGGACACAAGGGTTTGTATTCGATTTATGTACATGCTCTCCCGACTTATGTCGCAAATATTTCCCCTGGTTCAGTGTTTTACCAGAGGTTTATACCCAGCAAGGTATGTTACGTGACAAATATTACTAAATTTACAAGAACATCTTACTCCACATGATAATTTTGTTTATTCATTTTCTGAATAATGTTGTAGTTTTGTATTTAATATTTTCAATTTTAGTTGCATGATGATTAAAAACTATAGATTTAGGAGCATAATATTTCTCTTACTTAATTTCCATGCAGTGATGTAACAGTGTAAAACTAATTTGAAGATAAAATTTATTAGTGTTGGTGCGAAAATTCAAGCAAATTATGCAAAAATGTTTGGCTTTTGTCCTTCTGTCAGACCTGCTGTAAAGTATGGCAGATCATATCAAACCACACACAATCAAACTGAAATTAAGTTTCTGTAACAGTAGAAGTATGTGGTCTGATGCGCTGTATTAGTTTGACTTTGACATATATTACTTGTTTAATCATTCCAATTTCTCGGACTTCAATCTTTCTCTTTGTTTTTGAACTTGGATTGTAATTTTTCACTGACAAAATCAGTTGACGACATATTAGGTAACAGAGTGGGGCCAGATGAGCCTCTGCGACGCAGAACGGCGCCTCCTTGCAAATGCACTTCTCGATATATCAAATGAGCGGTTCGTGCTCCTCTCTGAGTCGTGCATCCCGATTAGAGACTTCAACACCACCTACAACTACCTCATCATGTCGAAGCACAGCTTCGTGCATCTAATGGAAGACGGAGGCCGCTACAACCCGAACATGGCTCCGGAGATCAACGCGACCGTGTGGCGGAAGGGGATTCAGTGGTTTGAGGTGAGCAGAGATCTGGCTCTGACGATCGTCAGTGACAAAAAGTATTATTACAAAATCTTATACTTCTGTCGGGCCCACTGGTGCTACCCCGATGAGCACTATTTTCAGACGATGCTGCATGCTGAGAAGCCGGATCTTTTGGCTAACAGGAGTGTCACATATGTGGACTGGTCGAGGGGTGGAGCTCACCCTGCTACATTCGGCGCTGCCGACGTGAAAGGATTGCTGAACTGGTTGGATGACCAAAATTGCAAGTACAACGGGCTTAATTCTACTGTGTGTTATCTTTTTGTTAGGAAGTTGGCGCCGAGTGCTTTGGAAACATTGCTCGAGGTGCTGTTGCCGACATTGTCGGGTCTCAGGCTGGAGGGTGTGGGGTCTGATCTGAACCTTACTAGTGCTTTGTGATTTATTAATTGCGTGTATGATTACATTTGAGATAGTAAAAATATGTAATAATGTCATCAGTGTTTCAAAGTGATAACATACGACTTCATTGGTCTTTTTAATTTGAATTATGAAATTTAAGTGTTATTAATTCTAAACATTTTCTATTTTTTCTTTTCAACTCTAGCTAGCTCTACTTGGTTTCTGAACTGTGGCTTCAATAACAAATAACACCTAATTTTTTTTTAGGAAAGTAGGCTTGCCTTACTTAAATTTTTCATTAAAAGAAAGTAAAAGTTTATTACAATGATACAATTTTATTGCATGGAAGAGAAGTGGCAAAGAAGACCTAAGGAACTCCTAGTCTCCAGAATTAGCAATGTGATTGCGAGTCTGCTGTTTTCTTTTGTATTTGCAAGATTAGTAGATGGCGTGGTCTGTGAAGAGCCGACGGTTGCGTTCTTTCCATAGACTCCACAGTGTTGCACAAAAAATAGTGTCCCAGTGAGATGTTGTCGTGGTGGTAAGGTTTGTCTGATGTTCTGATTGTAGTCTAAGGAGCTATGTCGTGCCAGGTTTGGGATGAGTAAGGGCATGTCCAATAACACCTAGTTATTTCAGATTGTTACCTTAGTAACTTTTTTGCCATATGCTATCAATTTTGATTTGGGTCTATAAATTTATACTGTCCTCATTTGATAAGCATTATGATCAATAAATGCAGACATTACTTTGATTAAAGGGAAAGAGAGTTTTCTGCTTATATCAGGACTAGTAGTACATTTTTTCTTTCAAGATATGAGAATCATACCCCATTGTTCGCCCCCCCCCCCCCCCCCCCCCCCCAATTTCACCCACTACCTATGCATGTGAGCCTCCACATATAAGTGGAGTCCATGTTTGCACTTTTGTCTGAACCGTCCGATATACTTGCGACATTTTTGATTTAACAATAAAGAAATTTCCCCTGCATCACATCGTTAGTAGTCGAGCATCCGATCTTAATCTGATGAGCTCGATGAAAACACACCCCTCTGGTACAAAAAAGTGCACAAAGAATACCTACCTTCCCAGACTTTGCATAGTAAAATCCATCCTGCTCGAACAAAAATTCATTAATTAAAATAAAAATTTGAACCTATTTCTTACGGCGGAAGTATACTATTATTTATGGAGTAATACATTTCTAACGTACCCCATTAGTCCATCGCTCGATCTTGAAACAAGAAATGTAATGTAATCTATACTATTTAACATAACCTTTTCCTAATTTGACAAAATTATGGCTCTTACAGTAAATAATTAGTTTTGCTGTTTGTGAAAGTCTGACAGAAAAAAAAGAATTTGTGTTGGTCAAATTTCATACCCTTTGTATGGTATGAGCTATCACCAATTTCCTTTTTTTTTTTCTGAAATTTGTTTTTGCCTTCGAGTTGTTGCTTCATATAATGAGAGAATAGGCCAATAATTTAAGATGACATTTGTTTTATTTAGTAAAGATGGTAATCTGTTGTTTTTTCTTCTTTTAATTGGGTTTGCAAAACTTTTATCTGCAGTGTTGTTTCGCCAACTTACAAGTTACAATGATAGAAGAGGTGCAATAGTTGTGCATGAAAACATGTTTCAAGTTGAAAGCAGACAAAGAATTAATTCTAATTTTTAGGAAGAAGGTGAGAAATTATATTAGACAAGTGTTTAATTTCCCATAAGAAATTTGAAAACATATATTCAATAATAAAAGGTTAAGTTACAAACCAGACTTTTCATAATTTACTCATCAGCCATGAAAATTCATTATTTGAACTGTTGATATCCATTCACATAATTCTTTGTCTCAAATCAGGCGCCTGGCCGCAAATAACAAACCGCTTGCTTGAAAGCATAAAAGTAAAAGGAGAAAAAAAAAAGAAAAAAAAAATCGGTGTGTGCGATTGTGACATGTAATATAACCCTAGCTCAGAAGCCCATCTCCGCCGTCCAATGTCCTCAATATTTAATGCACAAATGTGATGTTGTGTTCACATGTTCATGTTTGTCAAATTAAAAATGTGGAAGATTGGATTAAAAATGAGAGAATAAAGTGACCACTTATATTTGGGATGCACAGGTGTACCCACTCCATTATTTGTCAAATTATAACTGAATGTAATGTTTGTCAAATTAAAGTGTACAAAAGTCAACTATCAAGTTTAATTATTTATTTATTATTATATATATATATATACATATATATTTCTAAAAATTTGTATACAAAATTATTTCAGCAAATAGTAAACAATTGTGTGCTTTGAATAAACAAACAAATAAATAAATATATATAGAAATGAAGGTGATAGATGGAGTCATGGAGATAATAACTGTCTATTCAGAAAAGATTGGACACTAGTTATTACAAAATAAAAGTTTAAAAAATAAGCCATGCCATTGCCATCGAAAGGTGAAGGGGACTGGAGGTGGCAGAACCCGACCCGACCCGACAAACCCGCCCGATCCGACCCGACCTGAATCCGACCCGACCTGAATCCGACCCGACCCGATATTTTGATAAAGTCAAACTATCCGAACCCGACCCGACCCGACCCGGGATGATCCGTAACCCGAGACGAAGCGACACATGAGCGACCTGAGCCCGACCCGACTCGACCCGAGACGACCCGTAACCCGAGATGGCACGACACATGAGGACCCAAGCCCGACCCGACCCGACCCGAGACGACCCGTAACCCGAGATGGAGCGACACATGATGACCCGAACCCGACCCGACTTGACCTGATACAACTTGTAAATTGATCTAATCCTATCTTGCCTACATCATAATCTAATTTTACTAACAAATTAATATTAGAGAAAGTCAAAATTTACTTGTACAATTCAATAACGCGATTCGATCTTGTCCGATTTAAATTAAAACTCAAAATAATACTTGAAAGTTGTCGGTGCAACCCGACCCGAACCCGACCCGGTCTCACCCGACCCGACCCAAGACCCGAAAGTTGTCGATACAGCCCGACCTGAAACCCGACCCGGTCTCGCCCGACCCGACCCATCACCCGAAAAAGATCGACACAACCCGACCCGAAACCCGACCTGACCTCGCCTGACCCGACCCATGACCCGAAAGTTGTCGATGCAATCCGACCCGAAACCCGACCCGACCTCACCCGACCCAATTCCAACCCGACTTTTATAAACGGTCAAACTAACCCGACCCGACCCGGCCCGACCCGAACCCGCCCGACCGACCCGACTTGCCACCTCTAAAGGGGACCAAGGGGTGCACACAAAAACTGAAAGTACGGTGAGGATTTTCTTGTGTTTTCTATGTAACTAGGTTAATGTTCAGCGCTCCTATCATTTCTATGTACATGTAACATATAACAATTGTTCGCAAGTCTGGAGCAGTAATTGTGTAAAAACATGTGGGTAGCTTAGCTGAAGTTTCTTTGTTATTAACTTATTATAATTAATATAGCTATCATAGTGGTTATGTTATGTGTAGGCAAATTAAATTAGGCATCATTGGAAAGGGAAATTGATTAAATATATATATTACAAGCAGAGGTACAGCCGTACAGGCATCGTAAAAAGCCCAAAATCACCACATCAGGCCTTCTCCGGAAAAAGCCCACAAAAGTTAGCCCACGAAAATAAGCAGTACTGACAAACAAACCGTCATCCTATGTATCCTTTTTACTATGACAAAATCTAAATTGAAGATTGTGGGTGGAGCAAGCGCTGTTAGGGCTGTCAATGAAATTCAGGCGTGGACCGCTGCCGGCTGTTTCGGCGGCCCAAGGCCGGGCTCGTCCCGGATGCTGTCGTCGAAGCGGCCGTTGATCCCGCTCGCGCTCACGCGCGTCCTTGTGTCGTTGTGTTGCGGGTGCATCGGCCTGCGGGCTCCCCATCCGACCCGTCTTGAAACACGGACCAAGGAGTCTGACATGCGTGCGAGTCAACGGGTGCTGAAACCCTGATCTTCTGTGAAGGGTTCGTTTGGTCGTTTATTCGATTCGTATCGTATCTGTTAAAACGTATATAGATAAGATTTTTTTTTGTTAGTTTATCAGATATGGATATGGATAAGGAAAAAAATTTGTTAACTTATCGGGTAAGGATATGGGTAAGAGCTATATCACACTCGTTACCCATTGGGTAAATTATATATATATACTATAATTTATTTCATAACTTGAAAACAATTAACTAAATTAAAATTATAAAAATTTGCATTTCTAAAAAAAAATCTATACATCATTGAAAATTGAAATATGCATATCTTGTTTTAGTATTAACTATTAAGTAATGCATCATGTATATTGATAAAGAAATTGATTTGCATTTTGCATTCTATTTCTTTGATAATATTTCATTAGGAAGTACTAAGTAGTATATTTTTGTGTGACAAGTGACACGAGAAGAAATTTTGTGATTTTTGTAATATATAGAATGTTATTTATTGTTGTATTTTAGTAGTATATATTTATTTGATACTATGAATTTGTCAAAATTATACAATTTTTTTATTAAATTTTATCTTTTTTTATTCATTATCTACTGTTATCCGTTTTGTTATCCGAAATTTTTTACGGGTATGGATAAGATATGAATAAATTTTTTTTAATAAATATATATAAAAAAAATTCTAATAAGTATGAATATGAAAATAGCTCCACTCGCACTCTATCCTACCCATTAACGGGCCTAAGCGCTGTGATTAATTTCTGTGAAGAAATTCATGAACCATTGACTTAGTACTAGTAGTTAATACATTAATAAAAAAATATATAATCACAATACAGTGATGGCTGGCATAAGTTTGGACGCACGACTTTGGGAAAACCAATGGATACACACACTTATTCTTATCTAATAGTTCCTCTTATCTGGTTCCAATACCAGAATCGAACCCATTATCTTATTTGATTTAGAACCCTTATCTTTTTTGACATAAAACCTTATTCAGCTCCTCTTCTTTTCTGAGTTGATGTGAGGAAGACAATACGCTTGAAGCATTTGACCAATGGCAGCAAGTAAATAGTAAATAGGGGCTGTAACTTTGGAATAAAGTCCGGTCTTTCTAAGATCCGGTTCTTTCAAAATCTTACTAAGGACCGAATAAAGATCGAATCTGACAGATGCTTTACAGGAGCCGAGCTGAAGGCCAAAGACTTATGGCATATCCTTACCGGTAATCTGCATCCATCTCGGAACATATGCGTGTGTTTTGGGGTGTGTAGCATCACGGTCATGTAGGCATTATTAAACATAATTATGGTAACAAAAGAACTCTTTTATGTGTTGCATTTACTACATATCATGGTTTGGAAGATGGATATGTGATTTTGCAGTTCAATTGATCTTAAAAAGATTTTCAACTCAATTAATTAATATGTTATTCTTAGATACATGGCAACAAGGAAGCTGCTGCAGTGGGTTAATTATGCCTTTACTAATAAGTTGATCTAAGTACTCAAAGAGAAGAATGTCCTTTGTTTTTATATCTGGTATTTTTAATTTTAAAGTTCAAATGAACGATCTAAATCACTGAACATGATTTATTAATTTTTTTTGGAGACGAATTTTATATTCTTTAATTTTTTTAACTATTATTTAGAGAGATGAAAAATCATTCATATTTGATGGTAAAAATCGTTAGATTAACAAAATTTTCAACTCTTTATAAAATTGTAAAAATTATCTGAAAAATAAAAGTTTGGCTTTCAAAGAAATTTTAATATGAATATCATTTCAACAATTTAGATCCATCACTTTTGAAATTGAAGATACGATGACGAAGTAACATGTCATTTGTACTTTGTGAAGTACCATAATCTCACTCATATAACAATTAGGTAATATTCTTTCTCTAAAATCATAATATCATACTTACTTTTAAGAATATAAAACTCTCATACTTGTCCAATTCATTATGAATTACATCAAAACCAACTCAACAATCATAAGTATTTATTGTATTTTCTTTATTCAGCATATAATATGCTCATTCATAACATCTTCAATTAAAGAAAAAGAAGCACAGATAGATATGATCAAAGTAAAGAAAAAAAATCTTATTCATTTATACATCTCACTGGTATCCTTGATATCAACATTATATCCTATTATGTAGTTATTACTCATATGAACGTCAACATTCAATTCTATTATAAAGTAATTAATAAGGTCATATATATTTTGAAATCCTGGAAGTAAATGTGTAACAACACCAGAATACCAGATTGTTAAAACTTGCAACAGCAATTGTGATGAACTTCAAAATTTAGAAGCATCTCCTTCTTTATTGCGTCTAAACAAAAGAAGCTAAAAACAAAAGTAAAAATTTCAATAATTAATATTATTGACGGCTAACCTTTAAACATGCATCTGACTATAGTTTGTACTTTGTAGTAAAAATCCATGAATTCTCTACCAGAACTCTAAGGTTCAGTTTTGTTTTAATTGGCTTCTTTCTCTAAATTTTAAAACCTTCTCTCTACATTTTTAAATATACATGATTATTTTACAAAAAAAAATAACAAATCGTATAAATACACAAAGTTATTTTGAAAAAAAAAAAATTCAGGGGCACTTGGCTCCGCCCCTGCCATAAAATTGCTTTTGCACCAAAAGCCTTTTCACTAATTTATTATAACAACTACATACAATAACAAATTCATCGAAATAAAACAATATCAATAAAGTTAAAAAACTGTTTTTTTTTATTTATCTAGATATATAGATTATATATCAAATTTGAAATAAGTAAAAAAATATTAGGGCCAATTCGATGTTGACAAAGTTAAACCTTCAATTTCAGTTGTTCCATAAATGCTAATTTAATTCATGAAATTATAGTAATCTATTTATGTATAATCTATTCAAATTATAGAAAGTACCCCATTTTATCAATTATCAAGGGCATGACCCTTTTCCTTTAAAAAAATATATAGAATGGTGAATGCAATTATTCTATCGACAAATAATTTTTAATTATAAATCTTGCTTACTTTCAAAATTATAGAACCACAATATTATTTATATTTTGTATTCCCTTCAACAATTGAATATTAAATATAATATTACTTATTTTGAACTCATGGATAATTTTGTGTACGTCCAATTTAGTTTAAAAGAATCATGATTAGCATTATTAACTCAGATCTTGCTTTTAATAGCTTCATTTTGTTTTATGTTATTTACCGATGGCCTACTAAAAAAGAAATGTCAAAATATAATAGTACTAAGCGAGGTCATATATTTAACTTTCTATGTTAAATTCTTCGAATTAGGTTATTAAAACTTCTTTTTATTTCTAGTCTCAATGTTAATTTTGAAGTTTATCACAACGAAATAATAGAAGTTTTAATAATATTATTTATGACTACCCACAAAAAACATCTAATAATAGTTAGTCATGAATCAATAAATTCTCTGCCATGCACTCATGGCTCTACAGCTGCTTTCATTTGATATATTCTCTATAGTTTTCCTTCTCTCTTAAAACTCCTCAGCCCTTTTTCACAAATTTCTTATGGATACAATGAATATTAATCTGGCACCAAAAGCCCCGAAGAGATCGCACGCCGGAGAAGGAGGGTCGTATGCCTCATGGAGCCCTGACGACCTTCAAATGATACGCATTGCGAGCATCGGTGCGTCTAAGCTCCACTTGCATGCTCGCGGTTTTGCTGCACCTTGTTACTCGGACTCATCAAAAGTAGCTTATGTCCTTCAAGGTAATTACTTTATTTTTCTTTTTATTTTCCTTTTCTTTCACCTATTTCAGTTACTCGAAATATTTTTGGATTTTCGTCTTTTTTTTCTTCCAAATATAGACAAAAGATGCCGATTTTTTTGTACATTATTGCACTTGGCTAATTTTCTGATTCGGCAGTATTTATTCTCTTTTCAGATTATGATAATAACTCATTATCGTGGTATATTTTCTGATAAGAATTCTATCACTAATCTCTCATTAGTCATTAGTTAAAACGTGACCGAGTTATAAACCTTGGGAAAAAAAATTAGTTTTCATACATTTCTTTCAAAAGACGACATATCACTATATCTAGTGCCACTTTCACACAATAATTCATAAAATTATTAATTAATAAAATATTTTGCTCGATTGTTAATAGGTACTGGAGTTTGTGGACTAACTGTCCCAGAGGCCGAAAGAGAGAAAATTATTCCAATAATGGAGGGTGATGCACTTGCAATTCCCTTTGGATATGTTACATGGTGGTTCAACTCGAATGAATCCGATCTTATAGTTCTCTTTCTCGGTGACACCTCAAAGGGCCACCGACTCGGTCAGTTCACTGATTTCCAACTTACAGGTCCCACTGGCATATTCACTGGATTCACACCTGAATTTGTTTCTCGTGCATGGGATCTATCTGAAAATGATGTTGCCAAGTTGGTACACAACCAATACAGCACTGGCATTGTCAAGCTGAAGGACGGTCAGAAAATGCCAAAGCCGTCAGAAGAGGATAGGAAAGGATTGGTGGTTAACTGCTATGAGGTGCCGCTAGATGTCGACATAAAGGGAGGCGGTTGTGTGGTGGTGTTGAACAGCAAGAACTTACCTACTGTAGAGTTGGTTGGTCTTGGAGCCGATTTAGTCAGACTGCATGGTGGCGCCATGTGCTCACCTGGATTTTCTTGCGACTCAGCTTATCAGGCAAGAGTTTTAGTTCCGCTTTATTGCTGCTGTTGCGTATCATTTATTTATTTTTATTGAAGTTGTGCTTGTTTGTACTGTTTGAGAATGAAATACCTTCTTAGTACAGTATTGCAACTACATACTGGTATGTTACTGCTATGTTAATTTTCTAACTGACATTGGATTTGTGGCGATTTCAGGTAACTTATATAGTGAAAGGAAGTGGTAGGGTGCAGGTGGTGGGGATAGACGGGAAGCGGGTTCTTGAGACGAAGGTGTCGGGAGGACAACTGTTTATCGTGCCGAGATTCTTTGCCGTGTCGAAAATTGCTGATCCGGAGGGCATGGAGTGGTTCTCTATCATCACTACTCCAAAGTAATTTATATGAACTCCTATACTTTTTTGCTTCATTTTTAGGCCTTCAAAATGCTATATATAATATATTACTCCAAATAAAAAAGAAAACACATAAAATAATGAACATTTTATATAACTCTGTATTCAATATTACAAATTTACAGTTGCATAACTATATTAATTTTTATTCTGACAATTCAGCCCAGTGTTTAGTCACCTGGCCGGAAGAACATCAGTTTGGAAAGCAATTTCTCATGAAGTGCTGGAGGCATCTTTTGACACCACACCTGAGTTAGAGCAGCTGTTTAGATCCAAGTGCACCTCTGACGAGATCTTCTTCCCTCCTAAGTGAGATGGAGAATATTTGCATGTAGTATGAGAACAAATGATGCATCTTCGATCTATAGGTTTAAATTTTGAAGAAAGAAATAAAAAAGTAGAAAAGAGTTAGTGTTTTGGTAGCTCTCTTTTGTCTTTTCCAAAAAAAAATAGTTAAGACTGTCGTGCTGTAACTTTTTTTGTCGAGAAGTTAGTGAAATAATGCAACAGTTTATTATGATATATCTGAGCTTTTGCTTTGATCTCTATTTTTTTCAATTAGTATTTAAAAATGTGTCTTCTAAAGTTAATACTTTCTTTTTCTTTACTTCCAAACCTCTATATCTATCCATGTTACCATTGCTATGTGTAATTCACTAATTCAACTTATTATACAACTAATTACAATTAACTAAGAAAGTGCATGATATATCAGATGATGTGTTGCAGTGTTGAGGTCGATTTCTTCTTATAAAACCTTCATCATTAAAAACTGCATCAGAAATAATTAATTAAGCACCAAAAGTTACTAATTCTGGGGCAATTGCAGTGTCATGGAAAGGACTGGCAACAAACAGAAAATATACTAGTATTATAAACAGAAAACATACCAGTATTATAAAGATAAATTATATATATGTGACAATACAATAATGCCAAGGCTGCTACTGTGCTACATGTTTTATCAAAGCTCCTGTATGAATTTGTCAACCAACTTTGATTTATTAGTGACAAGGTAGTGATTAATTGTAAATTATTCAAATTGCAAACAAAAAAAAATTGTATCTAACGAGCAAAAGAAAAGTGGATGCAGCTCAATCTGTTATGCGTCAAAAATTACTTTTTGCTATATCTCAAAAAAATTTTTTTTTTGCTAATTTAATAACACTTGAACATACTACTCACTATTTAACAATTTTACACACAATTAAGAATTTTTAAGTTTCAAAATGAGCAAAAACAAAAATTATAAGTATGCAACCCAACTTGCATGAACGGATGAACCACCATAGAAAAACTTGTAAATGGTAATCAATCCCGAGAATTCAACCACTGCATTCGTATTTCAAATCATAAGAAAAAGGAAATGTTATTAGATTAATCACAAGAAGTGGAAAAAATAGAACATCTACAATTCTAGTTGTTACATCAAAATAGAAAAAAAAATTGAGTTAGAAACCAATAAAAATCAAACGATAAATTCTTTAATAGTTACATTACTTACCTTAAAACATCAAATGACAAACTTCAAACAGAAATTTTCACATTCACCATTTAAAAATATAAAGGAATAATAATGTCAATTTAGAGTGCATGAACTGTTACACAAAAATTCATTTCAACAAAGACGACACTCTCTGATGGTCGCATTTGCCTAAATTATTACAAATTTTAAGGGTTGTATTCACGAAATGAGTGGTCGTTAGCGGGTTTGAAAGGAATGGGTCCGTTCGGGTCTGAAGGAGTTTCATCTTTCTTGGCTTTCAACATTGCATTTTTCATTGCTACTGCAGCTTCTTGTGCTAGCTTGCTCACTTGCACTCCAGTCTACAAACAAGTAAATAAATAAATAAATAATAGGAATGCAAAGAGAAACACAACAAGTGATTTTTTTACTGAAAGCCCGTAAGCATTACCAGCATTACCAGTTCAGTTCAAATACAACAAGTTTTAAAGAACATCAGGGGCAATTCACTAAGGTATAAATATACTGTTTTCTATCCCTATATAAATAGGCTCCATTGTATATCAATACACTAAAGGTGATGATATACTCAGATTTATAACTAAATTGAGGAGTTTGCCTTAAATGCTCAAGTTTGTTACATTTTTTATTTGAAACATTGCTCTTTTACTTTTTTCTTGTTGAAAATGTGGAAATATACATTTCCTTGGGATGTCATGGATCTATTGGTGCAACCACCAATGATCAGTTTACATCTCATTTGACGAAAAATTCGTAGTATCGGTTAAAAATTAAGGATCGAAGTACAATCCGTAGCGAAATCAATAATATTGTCGCGCACCCTACAGCCTAGCAAGCCCAATTCTGGAATTCTAATTCTAATTAGCATATTGCCTTATGATTGCCTTGTGATTAGTTTCTGTTTTTAGGAGATTAGCCATTTAATGAGGCCATTTAATGATTTCCTTTCTTGTATATTTTCTCCTGTATTTGTATGGCCGAACACAGCATGTATCAGACATAATTTTTAGTATCAATAAAATTTGGGTGGGAGGGAGTTTTCCTGGGAGACTTGTGTCACTGTGTTTCACCATATGGTATCAGAGCACGGTCAGATTGGCTGTACCAATCACTAATGGCAATGCCGAAGGTGATCTAGATATACCAGTTCCCAATACCACCCTGCCCTGATCTGTTTTCATTCTCTCGCACAATTTGCCAATACTCACCACTATTATCTTTCTTCTGCAAAGTCTCAGATCTACCCAATGGCTTACGAAAACTCTGAAAAATCTAGCAAATCACTTGTCAACTTTCTGTTAAATGGAGATAATTATCTAAACTGGGCTCGAGCTATCAAACTGGCTCTTGGAGGGCAATCGAAGCTTGAACACATTCTTGGTAAAACCAACAATGCCAGTGGAGATTCAACAACTGCAACAACCACAGAAAAGCAAAGCAAAGATGCTGAGTGGGAGATGAACGATTTACGAGTTATGTCACAGATACTAAACTCCATAGAACCAAAATTATATGGCATTTTTGCTTATACAAATACCTCCAAAGAACTGTGGGACTCTATTTTTGAAATGTACGGAAATGCTAATAACTCGTCTCGAGTGTTTGAAATACAGCAGAGCATTGCATCTCTCAAACAAGAGCAAGATCAGCCGTTTCTTGAATTCTTTGGAACATTTAAACAAAAGTGGGAAGAGCTCCGTCAATACCGACCCACTGCAACAACCGTGATGGAATACATCAAGCGGGAGGAACAAGATCAGATATTTTATCTTCTCGCCAGTCTCACCACTGATTTTGAAGAAGTAAGGAGAGAAATTCTGATGCGACCAGACTTACCGACACTCAACTCGGTATGTGCAATCATCCAGAGTGAAGAAACCAGGAAGAGGGTGATGGGCAAGAAGGTAAATATTGTGTCTCAAAATCCTGAAAATTATGCTCATCTGTCCAGTTTTAAACAGGGTGATAGCAGCAAACCAACCCGAGGGAAAGACAGAAAGGTCTCTCGGTTCTTCTGTGACCACTGTAATCGTAGTGGGCACTCCAAAGACAGATGTTGGGTACTACATCCTCATCTAAGACCTGCTCGAAATAGACCTCACGAAGCAAACCTGGTAGCCAACTCTGATGACAGCGGCATTCAACACAAACTGGAACATATCACCAAACAAATTGAATTTTTGATGAAAAAGAATGCTCCAGGCAGTGAACCATCTCACGCTGGCTCTGGTGGAGAATCTCATGTTGCTCAACACACTGGTAATACCTTTGCACTCTCTACCTCACTTTCGAATATTGTACTGGACTCTGGAGCCACTGATAATATGTTCAATTCTCATACCTTGTTAACAAAGTTCCAACCTAAAACTAGTTATCCTCATGTTACAGTAGCCAATGGTCTTACCATACCAACAAAAGGATCGGGTACAGCTCGAATATTCTCAAAAGACATAAGTGTAACTGTGGTACCGGATTTAAAGACCAATCTTCTATCTATCAGCAAATGCACTAACGAGTTGGGTTGTAATGTTCTTTTTACTCCTCAAAAAGTAGTCTTTCAGGACAGAACTTCAGGGATGATGATTGGTGAGGGAAGGCAGATCAATGGACTGTACATCCTAGAGCCGAAGCAGTTAGCACTCTCTACCGTTTGTGTAAACTCGTCTCAACTTTGGCACAAGAGATTAGGCCATCCGTCGGACAAAGTTTTGAAACATTTGAATTTGTCTTTAAGTCGTGATTTGAATAACTGTGAACCATGTCAGCTTGCTAAATTACACAGGTTACCATTTCCTGAACATTCCAATATATCTAATGATGTGTTCGACCTTGTTCACTCTGACGTTTGGGGAAATGCACCCGTTGAATCTAAAGAGGGTTTCAAATATTTTGTCACATTTATTGACGATAAATCTCGTGCAACTTGGTTATACCTGCTAAAGACCAAAAAGGAAGTATTTGAAAAATTCCAACATTTCTGCAAAATGATTGAAAATCAGTTTAATAGGAAGATTAAAATCTTTAGAACCGATAACGGCACTGAATACCTAAATCATGATTTCCAAAGCTACCTACGTAACAACGGTATAATACATCAAACTTCCTGCGTTGGTACCCCACAACAAAACGGTATATCTGAAAGGAAAAACCGACACTTACTCGAAGTAACTCGAGCTCTACTGTTCTCGGCCCATTTACCAAAAACATACTGGGTCGATGCTGTTCTCACTGGATGCTATCTAATAAACCGACTTCCTAGTCGGATTCTGAACTTTCGAAGCCCTATGGAAATTTTATATAACAGAAAGTTCAACTTGTCTCATTTGCGTGTATTCGGTTGCACATGTTATGCTCACTCTCAAAATGCAGGAAAATTGGATCCTCATGCACGAAAGTGTGTTTTTGTCGGCTACTCCTCAACACAGAAAGGGTACAGGTGCTATGACCCAAAACAACAACGTGTCATTATCTCCAGGGATGTACGATTTGATGAAAACCAGATGTTTTATGCGACAGAGAACCAGGGGGAGATGCATGCTATTCCAATTGCCACAATTCCTGTGAATAGGCCGGAAACAATATCCAACGAATTAACAGTAGATGAGCTGAATTTAACCCACGATGATCCAAGCCCAATCTCCGAAAACCCAAATGAAATTAGTCCAACAGAGGAGCTGACCAGCCCGATCTATGACGCATCTAGTCCAAGTCACAGGCCCACAATAGATGAAAATTCAACCGTCGAAAATCTCGAACCTGTTCGCAGATCGACACGTGAGACAAAACGGCCTGCCAGGCTTCAAGATTTTGTGACTTACACTTCAACGTATCCGATTCAACATGTTGTCAGGTATGACAAAATTTCATCCAAACACTATTCCTTCTTAACCCAAATTGAAAAAAATACTGAACCAAATAACTTTGAGGAGGCAAAACTAGACAAAGATTGGGTTAGTGCCATGAACAGTGAACTTGATGCATTAAACAGAAATCATACATGGGATCTTGTCAAATTACCTGATGGAAAACAAACGGTTGGATGTCGTTGGATTTACAAAATTAAGTACAAAAGTGACGGAACATTAGAACGATATAAGGCCAGATTAGTGGCTAAGGGGTATACCCAGACTTACGGAATAGATTACAAGGAAACTTTTGCACCAGTAGCCAAGATGAACACTATTCGCACTCACTTATCAGTTGCTACAAACTACGATTGGCCACTATTTCAAATGGACGTAAGAAATGCCTTTCTCCAAGGAGACCTCGAAGAAGAAGTGTACATGGATTTGCCACCTGGCTTACCTATACCAAGAGAAAGCGGCAGGGTCTGTAGACTAAAAAAGGCAATTTATGGCTTGAAGCAATCACCAAGGGCCTGGTATGGTAAACTGAGTTCAGCTCTAGTTAAAGTTGGCTTTAAGAGAAGTAATGCAGACTCATCAATGTTCACCAAAACGTCAACCAAAGGTATTATAGTCATATTAGTCTATGTAGATGATTTGGTGCTTACAGGTAATGATCTGAGTGGCATAGAAAGTCTAAAGCAGCATCTGAACCATGAATTCGACATTAAAGATTTGGGTAAGCTAAAATATTTCTTGGGCATTGAAATTGCTCGCTCCAACAAAGGTTTGTTTCTTACTCAAAGGAAATATGTGTTAGACCTACTTAGAGAAACTGGTAAGTTAGGGGCCAAACCCGCAAACATCCCCATGGACGTTAGTCAGAAAAACACCACAGACAATTCTCCTCTTGAAAATATCGACATGTTCCAAAGACTTGTAGGAAAATTAATATACCTTACCATTACCAGACCAGATATTGCATATGCAGTAAGTTACGTAAGTCAGTTTATGCAAAAACCTATGAAAGGACACCTCGAACTCATTAACCAAATACTGAGGTATCTAAAGTCAGCACCAGGTAGAGGCATTCTTATGAAAAACCACGGTCATGCTCATATAGTAGGTTACACCGATGCTGACTGGGCCGGGAATCCTATAGACAGGAGATCTACCACAGGCTACTGCATGTTTGTAGGTGGAAATGCAGTCACATGGAAAAGTAAGAAGCAAGCCGTGATAGCCAGGTCTAGTGCAGAGGCAGAGTATAGAGCCATGGCGGCAACAACAAGCGAAATCATCTGGTTAAGACTATTACTGAAAGAATTAGGTCACGATTCAGACAACCAGCCTACTACACTATTTTGTGACAACCAAGGCGCGATACACATTGCGACGATTCCAGTCTTTCACGAGAGGACTAAACATATTGAGGTAGATTGTCATTTCGTAAGAGAAAAAATCGTGAACAAGATCGTTGAAACAGCATACATCAGAAGTACTGATCAGATAGCAGACATTTTCACAAAGCCATTGTCTAAAGGTGCGTTTGAAGCATTAAAGAACAAGTTGACCTCCGACGACCTCTACGGATCAACTTGAGGGGGAGTGTCGCGCACCCTACAGCCTAGCAAGCCCAATTCTGGAATTCTAATTCTAATTAGCATATTGCCTTATGATTGCCTTGTGATTAGTTTCTGTTTTTAGGAGATTAGCCATTTAATGAGGCCATTTAATGATTTCCTTTCTTGTATATTTTCTCCTGTATTTGTATGGCCGAACACAGCATGTATCAGACATAATTTTTAGTATCAATAAAATTTGGGTGGGAGGGAGTTTTCCTAGGAGACTTGTGTCACTGTGTTTCACCATAAATATCATGTACAAACTATTTATCAGTACATCATCCTTCAAACCCCATTATCTTTTTTCAAAAGCATACATTATTATCATTAACAATTACAAATATAAATTGCAGGCACTTGATTACTCGTTTAGTTTTTTTATTGTAAAGTTTTACTGTAAAATCGTCATTTCCATAAAGTTCTAAGTTCAGATAAACTCGGTATAATAAAATGCCCCAAATTTTTGTTTTCCCAAAATGCCCCAAAAACCATTACCTGCTGAAGAAATCCAGACGCTTCTTCCTTCCCTTGCATTGAATCTGTGGTATCCATCTTAGCTGCCTGCTTCACTGAATCTATCCATTTTTCAGACTCTGACTTCATATTTCACAAAAAAGAAAAAAACAAAGGAAGAAGACCAGAAGGGTCAGATAAGATCTCCATCTTTTCTATAGAATTATCTTGACTGAAAATAAAGGTAATAAGAAAGAGTAGTAAATTTAACCAAAAATAAAAAGAAAGAAAGATAGATAGGAAGAAAGAAGAGGAATGATATGATACAAAATTAACAACAATACATGCCAACAGTGAATAAATATGTCAATAAAGGAAGTCCAGAAAGAACAAAATAGAAGAAAGAAAGAAATAATGTACCTCGCATTCGTTGTGATCTTGGCCAGGCCGCATTTGCTGAGAGCTTGCCATTTTGAAATATACTGGTATTGAGACTTTCTGAGGATTGAGATTTGAGCTATGTTGTTGACAGCAGAGGAGCCTTATAAAGTGAAGGAGCGATGGCGGGAATCGCGTTTGATGAATCCACGTGGTAAACTAAATTTAGGAGGGTACATAACGGCCACATAACAAGAACTGACACAACTAACCCTGTCAGCAATGTCTAATCCAAGAAATAAAATTAGTGTCAATTCATGAATCATAATAGAAGGTTCAGAATGACGCTAATGTGATACCACATTGCTGGTGCAGTGGTACCTGCGTTGTCAATGCATTTCCCTAAATTTAGTTAGTGCCAAATGTTTGTATGGTTTGGCTTTTGAGGTGTGGTCTGCTCAAGTTTTCCTCTTTATGAACAGACACTAACAGTTTGGTGTCAAATGTTTGTAACGAACTAGAATTTGAGGAATCAAAATCAAGTTTTTGTGGTGGCGCTCAAAATTAGATCACTGTTGTCAAAATGGGAGATGGGTTGAATTTTGTTCTCATCAGGATCGTCTGATGTGGATCGAGAGATCTGTCGTTGATTTTGTTTTGATTTTAATTTTACAACGGACACGTGTAAACTGCAAAGAATAACATTGTAGCTCATTTCCGCACCTAACCGACCGCACTGTAATGGACTAATGATACACAAGTATTTGCAGGAACCTAGCTTAGCTTACAGCCAATTTATTTTTTTCTAATTAAGACTGCTAATGAACATGACGATTAATGAACAAAATGAATAGGATATTATTGAATATTTATGAAATTGACTATTTCTTGATCTTCGTTGAAGTTCAGTACAAGTTCAATTTCTAAAACTGAATCGGACTAATGTTGACAAATTATAAACTAATTGCGAGCTTAATGTGAGATTAAATAAAAATATGTTCAAACATCTCAATATATCAACCAAGTTCTAACTCTCTGTTTTAGAGAGCGAGAACTAAGTTATTCGCACAAAGAAATCTAAGTTATTCAATATAGTGATGAAATAACTTCTATTTAAAATAGGACTGTGCACTGTGATGTCCAAAATCAGATCTACATAGTTAAGTTATGGACAAATAGTAGAAATTATTCTGTTATAAAATGATTTGAACATGAACTAAATATTAATACATAATTATGAACTTAATTTGATCATTAGCTTGAACTCCTCATCAAGAAATTGAGCTGAACATGAACTGAAACCCATCTATTAACAATCCTATTTCTAATAAGCAAGAGTTCTTTGATATATATTCAAAGTGAGGTCAATGGTTCGGTGATAATTAATAAGAATGATTTTCATGAGATAATGAATTCAAATAAAAATAAAAATTAAGAAATATTTAGTAATATATACTAAAATTTCCGATGCCCGTACATTGATTCAAATCGAATAGTTGGTGATTTTACGATTCAAACGAGATGCTAGCAATTTGCAGCAGATAAATTGGGAGTTACGGAAACAAACACACCAAACAGCAAAAAAAAAAAAAAAAAAAAAAAAAATCAGATTCTGATGTTTTGCCGGGGTATACAGGAAATTTTTAAGATTTTGTAGAGTAGAAAAATAATTGAGAGCTGATATATCGATCTCTTCATTGATTCATTCATCGATTCCAACAGAACCGGTCCAGTTGAATTCAATTTGCATGTTGTTTTTTGTATTATGCATATTATTTTTATTATTATGCATATAATTGATCGGACGCTCTACTGAAAACGAATATCCCTACGCTCACCAATGCGAATCACTATGCTCGTCGATGCAGACTGGACGAATCCAGTTACATTTATTTTAAAAAATATTCTAATTATTATGCATGTTATTTTTGTTAGAGTAAATCTATTGTCCCCTTAAAAGTCCCCCTAACTAACTGATATATTAATTAACTATTAGTAATTAATTACAGCTGTCAGTTAGTTAATTACTTCTCTTCCTCTCTTCCTCCCTTCCGACAATTTCTTCTCTTCCTCTCTTCCTTCCTTCCGTGATTTCTCTCTTCTCTCTTCTCTCTACCCATCAGCACCGACCACTGGTGTGCGATTTCTCTCTTCTCTCTTCTCACCACATCGTGAGCTGCGGCCATGGTGTGCGATTGGAGATTCTAGTGAGTGTTGCGACCTACTGCCTGCGCCTTTCTGGTCGAACCTCTGACTCGAGCTGCTTTCGCCATGGTGTGCGATTGGAGATGCTAGGACTTCAATCAGATCTGGCCCAATCCATAGCTGCCAGATCGAGAACAGAGTTCAGCGAATGGATTGACAAAGAGGAAGGAAGAGCAGAAGGTTTATTTGAATTTGCATCAGGCGATCTCGCACGAGGTCAAGCTAAGATCAAGGAAACACCAAGATCAAAGAACAAATCGATTTGTATATTCAGCGCCACCTGCAGCGTCGTCGAGCTCTCAGACCATCATCGTCTCTGTCCGATCTGGATCGATCTCAATCACCTCACGACACAGAGAGCCATTTCCAACTATCAGATGCCTGAACAGTGCACATATCTGCTGAGCCGCACGCACGAAAAACTCTATATTGTGACAACCAAGTCTTTATATTACAATAGTTAGGTCTTTATATTTAAAAATGCAATAAAATTGTTGCAAAATTCGAAATTACAAGTCTTTATATTATGACAAGCAAGTCTTTATATTACAATTTCGAAGTATTCATAATACGACAAACAAACTTTTTTGTTGTTAGTAGTTTATATTTGAATTATAAAGACTCGTTTGAGGATGAACTTGACTGTTATGAACAAACTTGTATATACTACAAACACTCAAGTCTTTATATTATAATACCGAAGTTCTTATATTGCAACTTCCAAGTCTTTATACTACGGTTAGAAATTATTTTTGTTGTTAGTAATTTATATTTGGATTAATCAAACGTGTCTGACGATCAACTTGAACTTGTCTATATTACAAATCCATACTCTTTATATTACAATGTCGATGTCTTTATATTAAATTTCTCAAGTCTTTATAATATGGGAAGCAAACTATTAACAACATTGTGACGATAAATGCAGCGAAAATTGCAATAAAAGTGCACAAAAAATTGCAATAAAAATGCAGCGAAAATAGCAATAATTGTGAATAATATAAAGACTCTGAAATTCTAATATAAAGACTTGAAAGTAGCATTAATGGCACGGAGCACAGCATTAATGGCATCGATGGCTGAATAGCGGAGCAAAGCACAGTAGGCACAGAGCACAGTAGGCGCGGAGCGCAAAATCGCACGAAGCGCGAAATCGCACGGAGCACAGAATTAATTGTGCGGAGCGCAATTAATGCTAATTAGTGTTAATAATTGAGTTGGTTAGATACACAATAACAAAAACAACCTGCATTATACAAGTAATCAACATACAAAAATAATACAACTAACATACATAATAACAAAAATAATAACGAAAACATAATAAATTATAAGTAGGACAAAAAATATAATGAACTTAACATATAAATCATAAATATTTTAACTATTATGCATGTTATTAGATACACAATAACAAAAACCTGCATTATAAGTAAATAAATTTTCATTGAAACTCAACTAAATGCGTCCAACTGGAATCAATGATGGGATAACTTGAGATCGGAGGAACATTTTTCAAAACAATTGGTCATATGCATATTTACAGCTACAAACTGTTACTAGATTAGAATACAATATTACAATTATCCCCAGCTATCGAATCAAACAATCAAGAATCATAGCAGTTCACAATTTGATGTAGAAAACTTGATAAATAGTGAAGAAAGGAGAATTAATTGTGTCATTGCTTATTGCTAGCCTCCTAGCCATACTAAAATTTACAGGCAACTCCAAAGCATTTGAGAAATGAGAATGGAGCCGATTCATTCAAAACTGAATTCCAACTAACAATGTGTATTTATATTGCTCGAGCCTGTTTTGGCGCAGCAACATCAAACTGCGATTCAAGAATGTCAAAAACCTCAACAAGAGATGAGACTTTAAAATCAGGTCGTATATCCTCCTTCAAGAATTCGTGTGGCCCGTACCTACCTGTTTCATCCAGCAAGCATGTAAAAGCTCCAGCCCTTTTTCCACACACCACCTATTAAGGTTCACATAAAATAACTTAAGGAATTAAGGAAACTGTACCAAATAATAAGGGTAGGCTAGATTTAGATTTTTTTAATGCAAATAAACCGGAATGCCATTGGCATCCTATTAGATTGAGGTCAACAAATTTCGAAGGTTGCTCGAATATAACTCCAAACAATGAGTTATAGTGTGACAAGTACATCCTAAATCTTAACAGGGTTGCCCATCCTAATAATGGTACCATCTTTTTATAATAGCCATGCACAAATCAAATGCAAGAACCAAGCTGTCTTATAAAGAGATATCAAATATTTATGAATAATATATTTTGATTTTGAAATTACATAATGATAATTTTTCTTTCTTTATATAGCTATGTGATTTGAGTTATTAGAAAGCTCTTCTTCACATTTTGGGATCTTTCTTTTTCAAAGAAAAACTATATAGGATTTTAGTCAACTTATAATGGATAACCATATTCCTATATTTCTAAGCAGCATAAGCTTCTTTAGCAAAGATTTGGCACAAACAAGCTGTTATCAGGTACCGGGAGGAAACAAGATGAATGCTTACATCATCTTTGAGGCTGTCACCAATCATCATGACCTCATTTGGGTGGATATTCCAAGTGGCACAAATGTGCAACAGAGGGGCTGGATCAGGCTTGTATGGCTTAAATTCTCTGCTCAGGGCAGGAACGAACATCATCTGCAGTAAATCATCAATGAATTTAAATACTCAAAGGATCTAAGAATCACAAAGCACATGGTTTATAACCCAAAACATACCACAAACAAAAAGTATATTAACTGGTATACTATTAAAATTTCTTGGAAGATCATTAAACAAAGGCCTGAAAAGATGAGGGGTGGAAGTCTTGAGCTTCTTTGCTATTTAGTTGACCCTTATATCAGTAAAAGTTGGTATGATTGAAGATTAATTGTAAAATTGAGTGCATATTGAGACTTGGCAATATTGATAATCACTAGCTACAGAGGTCCGAAATTGAAGTAATTACACATATCAGGGTACCATTATAATACATAAGATAAGCAACCAGAAGGCACCAACACCAAGGAGTGAAGGATACAAAAAAAAAATCTAGTGTCTTGTTTGTTTAGCTAACAAACAGATTAGGACAGAGTGAGAAAATACCCCAATTTTTTTATGAAATACATTGACCGCCGCATCGACATTGCGAGTAATCAATCCCCTTCTGCAAATTGGAATATGAAAATTAGAATTATATAAATTGGTCCAACCCTTACCCGGACCCCGCACAAGCGGGAGCTACGTGCAACGGTTGCCCTTTTTAGGGAATTACATAATGAGCTTTTCACAACAAATAGCTAAGAGTAAGAGGTAACAAAAGGTAAGTAATTTTACCTTATTTGCCTGGAATCAAGAAAACCACAAAGCTCCGATGCCCCTAAAATTCAGAATCAGAAATTCATGAATCTGGATTGTTTTGCAAACTTGTAATCGGGACCAACTCTTGTTCAGTAAATATCAACAATTTGTTTAAGTGGTGGTTCATTAAACTCGATTTAGAAATATACAAATTGATTTTCTGACTATAGTTCAAGTAGATTAAGGTAGTAATCATTCTTCGTACAAGATATGCTCTACAGGTATCCGCATATCATCTCTATAAACCAATCGCTACAGCATTGAGTTACCTGTTCAATCCACCCCTCGAAAAATAGAACCAGGTCCATGAAATCAAGAAGAAGATCAAAAGGTTAACTAATTCCTCAGTAGTCAAACCAAAACCTCGACGAATTTCATAATCAGGTCAAGAAATTAAGAACAGGCACAAAAAGTGACTAACCAGGCATGATCTGGAGGCGATCGAGTCCCTGCTGCTCGAACCGCGCAATAACCTCGTACGCGCGCCTCTGTTCTTGTGGGCCCCACCCCTCAATCTGGCGCAAGATGTCGATGTTCCCGCCTCCAGCCTGTTTAGCGGCGGCGTACGCCTCCGGTCCGAGCACTTCCCTATACATCGCCTGAAAATCGATCACGGGTACAGTGAGTGTACCATCCATGTCGAACACTACGCCTCGCAGCGTCGCCTTGGCGCTTGCGTTAGCGCCGATTGACATGAGGGAGGTGCGAAGGAGGCGAGAAGGATTGGAGAGGGGAGGTAGTAGAGAAGTGGCGAACAGGCGAGTGAGATGAGGTAGAAGCATAGAGCAACGATGCAAAGACAAGGGACACGTGGGGAATATGTAGCGGTAGAGAGAGAGAGGTGTGAGGTTACACGGCGATGTCGCGTTTCGATTCCGCGAGTGGGAGTGGGACGACGGGTGTGTGAGAGAGAGCGGGGAAATTTGTAGGAAGAACCGTGAGCAGTGCATATCCATAGATAATGGTCTCTGAGTACTGGGTCCCACGATGGTTAGTCTAAAAACTGGGTGCAGATGCGCCGAAAATTATCCGACTCTGTGGGCTCTGTTGCGGCCCATTCGTAATCAACGGGCTGGTTTTTAGCTTTTTAGGTGCGCAAACAAGTCATGATCCTCTACAATTATTCGGATGAAAGGCAAAAAAGTAATGTCAAAATGTTCAATCCAACTTATTATAGGGTTATTTTTTTATTTCAGTTTCAACGAACAATGAGAAGATCGACGGCTAGAAAATTGTCATCATGAGGGATAATCTTTATACAAGTATACAATTATACAATTCTTACGAGCGAATGAGGGATAATCTTTTTAAAATTTCTCTTAGAAAAAGCAAATACTCCAAGCCTCCAACTCTTCAATCACCTGAAAAGTCACGTGAATCCGTCCTTGGAAATGTTTTCCCTAAAAAAAAAGAACTTTTTTTGAGAGAAGTCCTTGAAATTCTTAATGGACTAAAATGAAATTTATATGACATAAATACATCCTAGAGAGTAGAGACCAATAGTACAAAACAAGTAATAACCTAATCACGTGGAGTATGAATGTATGATCCAGTACTGTTAACGCGGCGAAGTCAGAATTTTTTAATGAAGTTCAAACACTATATTAATGTTAATCTACATATATATATATATATATATATAAAAGTTAAACATCTCTCCACACAGTGCCAATTCCCAGTAAACATAACAGTTCTCTTTTCCATTTTTTTTGTGCTACAGTACCACAGCAAAAACACTGTAGCAATTTATTTTTTATTTTTCCCGAACATTTTATTTTTTAACCATGATACTTGGTACTTAGCCAAATTTGAGAACGGAAGCAAACACATTTTTTTGTTGCAAAATTTGCATTAGCGGATTTTCCGAAATTTGACATCGCTTGATAAGGTTGTTCGAGCTCTCTCTAACGATTGCTTACGCCTCTTCTGCGTCCTAACGGTTTAGCCTAGGTGAATGCACAAACGTAGCAACATGACACATGGTACTTGATACTTAGCCAAATTTGAGAAAAGGAAACACACACATTTTCTGGTTGCAAAGTTTGAATCAGATTATTTCGGATTGCTTTGAGTCGATTTTCTGGAATTTGATATCACTTGATAAGGTTGTTGGAGCTCTCCCTAACGATTGCTTACGCCTCTTGTGCGTCTTAGCGGTTTAGCCTAGGTGAACGCACAAACATAGCAACATGACACATGGAACTTGGTACTTAGTCAAATTTGAGAAAGGGAAACACGCACATTTTCTGGTTGCGAAGTTTGCATCATATTATTTCAGATTGCTTTGAGCGGATTTTTCGGAATTTGATATCGCTTGATAAGGTTGTTGGAGCTCTCTCAAATGATTGCTTAATCCTCTTGTGCGTCTTAGCGGTTTAGCCTGGGTGAACGCACAAACGTAGCAACATGACACATGGTACTTAGCCAAATTTGAGAAGAGAAGCACACACATTTTCTGGTTGCGAAGTTTGCATCAGATTATTTCGGATTGCTTTGAGCGAATTTTTTGGAATTTAATATCGCTTGATAAGGTTGTTCGAGCTCTCTCTAACAATTGTTTACGCCTCTTGTGCGTCTTAGCGGTTTAGCCTGGGTAAACGCACAAACGTAGCAACATGACACATGATACTTGGTACTTAGCCAAATTTGAGAAAAGGGAACACACACATTTTCTGGTTGCGGAGTTTGAATCAGATTATTTCGGATTACTTTGAGCGGATTTTTCGGAATTTGATATCGCTTGATAAGGTTGTTGGAGCTCTCTCTAACGATTGCTTACGCCTCTTGTGCGTCTTAGCGGTTTAGCCTGGGTAAACGCACAAACATAGCAACATGACACATGATACTTGGTACTTAGCCAAATTTGAGAAGGGAAGCACACACATTTTCTGGTTGCGAAGTTTGCATCAGATTATTTCGGATTGCTTTGAGCAAATTTTCCGAAATTTAATATCGCTTGATAAGGTTGTTCGAGCTCTCTCTAACAATTGCTTACGCCTCTTGTGCGTCTTAGCGGTTTAGCCTGGGTGAACGCACAAACGTAGCAACATGACACATGATACTTGGTACTTAGCCAAATTTGAGAAAGGGGAACACACACATTTTCTGGTTGCGGAGTTTGAATCAAATTATTTCGGATTGCTTTTAGCGGATTTTTCGAAATTTGATATCGCTTGATAAGGTTGTTCGAGCTCTCTCTAACGATTGCTTACGCCTCTTCTGCGTCTTAGCAGTTTAGCCTAGGTGAACGCACAAACATAGCAACATGACACATGATACTTGGTACTTCGCCAAATTTGAGAAGGGAAGCACGGCGCATGATGCTTTTCGCATGATGCATGACGTAAGGTGACGTGACGCATGACGCATGACGCATGATGCAAGGAGAATGGTGCATGCCAGTTCGCGCATGCCGCATAACGCATGACGCATACTGCATAGATACACAGTCTTCTATTTTTTGATATACTCATGTCTCATCGGCCGCCACTTTTCATACCTTTTTAGTTTTTCCTGTCATTGTTCTTTTTGTTTTTTTATATTAATTAAACAATTCCTTATAATTTTATTATTATAATACCGAAGTTTAGAGTTTAACTTTTTCGCGCGGAGCGCGAACGCTTATGCCTAGTATTAATATAATAGTCGCATCAATAAAAATTATAGAGTTCATAAATAAAAATAATTTTATATTTTATGTGATTCAGATATGATTTTTCTTAACAAAATTATAATTTAACACTAAAGTACTTATCAATATGCATAATTTTTTTTTAAATGGGGGACATTGTCTCCTGTTCTTTGCACTTAGATCCGCCACTGATCCAATATACTTAATTAGCTCTCTTCACATATCACATATGTATGTATGTATGTATGTATGTATGTATGTATGTATGTATGTATGTCTAGGCTCTATGTTACAGAATATCAAACTAGATAGAAATAGTAAAGATAAAATTATATGGAAATGGGATACTAAAGGGGTATTTTCAGTTAACTCCTATTATCACTGGCTAGATTTTGGAGGAATTAGAAGTAAAGAATATAATACTATTTGGGATGCAAAAATGCCTCTGAAAATTAAAATCTTTTTATGGCTAGTTAAGAGAAACAAGGTTTTGACTAAACAAAAATTAGCAGCTAGGGGAATGAATTTAGATACTAGTTGTGTTTTTTGTGGATCTGTAGAAACAACTGATCATTTGTTTGTTAGTTGTCCTTTTGCAAAAACAATATGGGACTGGATTGCTGAATATAATGGTTTTTCTAATCATTTACAAATGATAGGAGTTTTACTAACCCTAGTTGTTAAATATAGGTTGCAAGTATACAACCGTCTATTGTAGTACTTAAGGATTGAATCCACAGGGACAGGTCGGATTTAGTTATCAAATTCTAATAATTCTAATCTAAGTAAGAAATTAAAAGTAAGATGTTGAGTTTTGTTGTAAAGTAAAAGGTTGGTTTTGGTGTTATGCAATTTTGAGATTAAGTAAATCAATTAACAACTTCAAGAATTAAGATGAGAGATTTAGGTTTCTAGGGTTTATATCCACTTGTTTATATCTGCTTGGTCATTTAAAGGTTTGTTTTTGTATTATGGAGGCGCAATTAACAAGTTTGGTACTAAGGGATATTTCTATGTTAATACCACATCTAAACTAGAATAATTTCACCTTTCGGTACTTGATCATCCTAGTCTAAATTCATTAAGTCCTAATTGCCTTAATCTACTTAAACAATTGCAATTCATCTCTCGGTTCTTGGTACAATTATTCAATTCAATTAAGTTGGCCTATAGATGACAATCATCACGTTTCGGTACTTAGATTACCATCTACCTTGTTACTTATGGTCGAGATCTAACAATTCAATTTCTCAATTACAACCATTAAATCCTAAGTATGCAATTTGATCAAGATCACAATAAGCAATAAAAACAAGCACAAGCCATAATAACAAAAACAACGATCATCATATCATTAAACCAAGTAAGATACAAGCCAAGTTTCAAGTCTCCCTAAAAACCTAATGGAGAATTAGCCCTTAATGGCCCTGAAAATACAACTTAAGCAAGTAAAAGAAAACAAGAGGAGTGGAAGATTAAACCAAAGTGATGATGAAGTCTCTAATGGCCTTCTCTTCTTCTTCCTTCTTCTTCTTCTCTTTCTTCCCCAAAATCTCTCTCTTTCTCTCAAAAGTGTAATGGAAAACTATCTCTCCAAAGCATCTCCTAAGCAGATCTGAACCTCCCCATTTATACAAAAATACACGAATCCCAAAATAACCTCTAATAAACTTCCCAAAATAAAACTGAACTGCTCTGCCGACCTTGGTTACAGTCGTAATTAGTGCTAAAATGGCAGAGCATGCCAAGAATATGGGTTCGGGATCTATTCTGGGAATTGGCAGTTTTGGTTACGGCCGTAACGAAGGGTCATTACGGCCGTAATGAGCTCTTCTGCATCAAAATGCGGCCAAGGCATGGAAATTGAACTCTCGGAAAAACACCACTACGGCCGTAACGAGAGTGGGTTGCGGCCGTAATTGGTGCACTTATCTCCTGAGATGGCTTAGTATTGGAATTCTGGGTCTCGGGTTGGTTCCATTACGGTCGTAATGGATGTTGGCTGCGGCCATAATGAGGCGATCTGAAGAGATTTTGGCTAAGTTCTGAAATGTGGAGTCTCGGGATATGGTGACTACGGCCGTAATGACTGTGCATGCTCTCTGGATCTATTCTGGGACTTCATTACGGCCGTAATGGATACGGTTACGACCGTAATGGATACGGTTACGACCGTAATGAATCCTGTAACTGTCTGATCTCGCTCCCAAGTGCTCCAGGTGTCCAGAAATAGCTCATAGTGCTTCCATTACCTATTTTCTACATTGTAAACCAATTCTAGGGAAGTAACTTAACTTGAGACTAAACTTGGATATTTTTAACCTAAACCTATCGGACTTTGGCATAAATTACACAAAATACCCTATGATTTTGGTATATAATTTCGTCTTATCAACAAACAATAAGAGATATGTGGTATGTTCAAACAGCAATTCCGCTTAAGAATAATGTTATAGTAGAAATTGTTAGGGGAGCTGTACTATGGTCTATTTGGATAGAAAGAAATAATATATGTTTTAATAAAAGTACATATAAAAAATTCCATTCAATAGGTTTACATATTATTAGAATGGCAGGGTTTTGGTGTAAAAATATTAAGCAAGATTTATTTCTCAAACTAACTTTGGTTTTACCTCAGAATGTAGATAATTTAGAAAATAAATCCACATGCTTTAGTAACAGTTTCATTAATGAAAGTGATTTACCATGTTTATTACTGTAATGTGGTTAAGATGTAGGTAATGAGTCGGATTCCAGCTCAAGTTATTCGGGTTGAAATTTAAATGAAATGGATGATGATGTATCAGATATAGAGGTTGCACCAAAAAAGGTGTATCTTACAGGTATGGAGGTACCACCGGGTGATAAATGACACTCTCCGTTTCCTTTTGATCCCAATCCAAGTCCGTGAGAAGGTGGGAGGTGAAGATGAATGTTGCTCCAAGTCATTTTGGTTTTACTAAAGCTTAGTTGTTGTTGATTTGTTCTTATGTGAGAGAGAGAAAAAAACAGGTTTTTTGGTTTGTAATTACGTAAGCACTCAGGTTATTTTGTGAAGTTTTGTATGTTGATAAAAACAGGTTTCGGTAAAAAGACAGGTACAAGTACCAGAAGACGGCGAAAAGAATGGAAAAGAAACATTATGATGGCTTTTTTTATTTAGGAAACATGAATAGAAAGCTAGGATTTTTAAGGACATTAGCAGATTAGTATTTAATTAGCTCTTAAGTCTCTGTAAGACTCAGTTTAATATTTCAATGAAATAGATGGAGAATCTCCACTTCTGGGTCAATGTATGTATGTATGTATGTATGTATGTATGTATGTATGTCACCCTTCAGCCCTTCCTATAATTGTAACTTTCCTCCTTACCAAGCTATGGTGAATCTGCGATTAGAATCTAAAGAGGAATAACAAAATGGAAAAGTATACCCAACAAATAAATATAATAAATTTGAACTAAGACAAAAATTACTTGAAATAAAACAAATAAATAGAACAGCTGCCTACTTTTATTCAAATAATGCGATAATTAATTAGCTAGCTTTTAAGGTACTACATCCACTAATACACAACAAAACAAGCACAGCACACACAATTCTACCCTTAAATTTCAAAACACAGATCTACTCTCAAATTTGAACTAACAAAATAAGGAACTCCTGATTTCTAAAAATTATTCTGAGCATCCAAAGCCAGGATGGTGCTAAGGTTCATCGGGTACATGTACTCGCTGGATCCAGTCACAAACTGGCCGACGATAATCCGGTTCGCTCTCTCGGTTGGGTGGTATGCGTCCCAGAAAACATACTGATTCCGGTTTGCACACACATTTGAAAAAACTGTGCACAATCCGATTCCGTTGTACGGGCCTTGTCCACAGCACGCAATCTTCGATGTCACAAACCCTATAATCAAACATATAAACAGAGGGATTAGGTACTTCATAAAATCTTGTAAAAATGTGATTCAGTATTGAACTAAATCTGTAAGAATATGTACCATAGTTTCCAGGGTTCAGAACAATGTCCATGTGCATTCTATCAGCATTGACTGCAATGTATACATCGGATCCGTATTGTTGGTTGAGCTCACTGAGAATTTGTTTTAGCTGTGGGTTCCACATGTCAGGCACTCTCATTAGCTCTGGATCACACGCACCTGTTCTGCTTCGCAACGCCAGCTGAGCCGGGACACACCCAATCGGACCCACACCTGTCACCAGGACTCTTCTTGCACCCAAATCATACAACTTCTGCATTTTGATTTCGCCATTGAAAAGGAAAATTTTTGAGAAGCCATGTTGTGATGATGTGGGACGTACAATTTGAGGATAATTTATTGTGTAGCTTGTAAATTGTAAATAGCCTTATTAGTCCCTACTCCCTACATAGTTTCTACTTTCTACAAGGTAAAACTGCATTGAAGTAGACCAATTTTCAGCATTGGAAATTATCAAAGTGAAGGGAATGAAGGCCAGGTAAAACCACATTGTTTTTTTATGCATTGTCAGAGATACACAGATATAAGAACTATTTTTTGTCATATATCTTCAATGAGACGCCTCGCTAGTACTCCTGAAATAAAATATTGTGCAACGGTACTGTGGCACATTGTGTCCTATTAATGCATTTAATACATGATGCGGTATGTAGGTGGGAAGATGAAGATCACTGTAAGTCTGTAAGTGTGTAACAACTTTGGGTTGCTCATACATATAAATTCAAGTACAATTACGGGGCATCATTCGTTCATTTGCAATAACTAATTGGTTAAATCACCACAAGTGGGTTGGTTTGTTTGAAATGTACTACCGAAAAAGAAAGAAAAAATATAAGATTTCTCAGAAGTTGTGATGCATGTTCCTTGATTGGTTACTTGTTAGTACTCTCGCCTTATCTATAATTATGTCCCACAAATTTAGACAACACAATAAGGGATTGATAGTGTCAGTGACAATGTCAAAATAAGATTCATTGTGATTTTTAGCAATTTATATTTTTTTTCTGGTTTTCTCTCAGTTTTCTCGTTTGAAGTTTGTTCTGTGTGATATCATCTATTTCTGACATAATTAGCATTCATTTTAAAATAGTAATAACAATTAACAAACAAATATAACCATTGTTACCATTATTACTATTACTACTATTGAAATGAAATAACAATCTGAAATGCACATACTGCGAGGACTTTCTTGTACTCTGAGATGACGTAGGGGATGTAGTCGGGGAGAGAGAACTCCCTCGAGCGAGCTGAGTATGGAATCAAGTAGTAGTTGTTCACAAAATCGTTGCCTCCGAGAGTGATCAAAACGATGCCGTTGTTCACAACCCGTTTCGCCTCCTGGGGGCCGATCAGCTTGCTCAGCCTCTTCTGGTACTGATCAAAGTACTGCAACTGTTTGTCTATCCTTATTATATTTGCCTGTAAACCATACGAAAAAATGCGTACCAAAAAATATAAATAATTCGAAAAGTCAATGGCAATACCACTGTGATCATATCTTTTCAATAGCAGATTTTGCATAAATTGAGTTAAATGAGGCAATGAGAAGTTACTCTGTTGTGGATAATTAGGAACCTCATAGTGTGTAGAGTGTAGTGTGTAACCATATACCAGTGAATACTTACCTGGATTGACATAAAAAAAATAAAATTGTATACTAACAAATTGGAACCCTGTGTCATTTAGTACTCCGATCCCGGCAGAAGCAAAGTTCGCACCAATGAGTAGCTTCTCTCCGTCTAAATGAGGACTTAGATACGGCATCGGTGGTTCAGCCGCTCCAAGGTGCTCGCCTGATAAAAGAGTAGTTGCAATTATTTTATCTAATTTTGTAACTACTGAGGGTTTATTATTATCATACCAGAACTTACTGATACCATACCATATATACTGCATGCTGGTAACTTTGGTCTGATCAATTTTCCTTTTTCTTTCCATTTGAATCAAAGTAAAATAAAAAACAATAATGCAGTGCCAAAATATGAGAAATGTATGTATAGTTCATGATAATATGTGTAAATATACTAACTGAGAATATCTGGGGTGTTTTTGCCATTGGAGAAACGGCCAGAGGCACGGTGATCTGCAGTGTCGATACCATAAGGGGGTGCATCGGCACGAGCTGTGGTAGCAAGATAATTATTGTTTCCACTGTCAACTAGAGAATCACCAAAAACAAATAATGCTTTAGCTGCACTTCCAAATGGGGCTAAAGTGCCAAGAAAAACAGAGAGAAAGAGAAGGCAAGAAGCCATCTTAGACAGGGAAAAGAGATTTTCAGGTTGATGGTTTTGACTGAGAAGCATGGTGAGGGGCTATATATACTTAGTGTGTCGAGGGATCTTGCATTTAAAGGGTTTGGTGAGCTCTTAATCTATTCAAAATGGATGTTTGGTATTTGATTAGTGACAGGGAAAGGTTATAGTTTACAAGTGTCTGTAGGTATGCAGCATTTTTGTTTGTTTATTTTCTGTCCGATAATTTCCGCTTGGCAAGGGAAATATATTATGCGTCACCAATTCGTACATTTGTTTATCGATTAGAATTTGTACACGCTATTGTTTATTGTGATCATATACTAAAGTATCTAGTAAAATTATTTTGATATATATGGCCATATGGCCATATGGGTTTCTTTCATTTGATAATAGGGGATGAATATTTTATATAATCTAATGTCCAATATCTCGACATATCATATATACAATAAAGAGCACACTTTTTGTTATCATACATGAATGGTAAAGGATGTGCAATCATTGTGTGTACTATAAAACATTGCTTTGATAATAGAAAAAGTAAGAGTTGATATTTAAACTTTCAGATAAAGCCATTCTTCCTTTACAATATAAGTGTCCAAAAATCAAGATTTTATATTTCCAATTAAGACTTTTTTTTCGCTCTCCCATTGACATATGTCAATTGGAGCAGTGGTGCAGTCATACTTAACGAGGGGTCAGTTGGACCCTGAAAAAAATTTCAAAATTCACCGTACAATTAAAGTTTTTTAGATATATTTATAATTTGATTTTTTTTAATATGCATCATTTTGATCTCTTTGAAAAAAAAAAATTCATAAATATTGAACTCCTCTGACGAGAATTCTAGATATGTATTTGTATCGTAATCAAAATTGATATAGATAAAAACTTTGGTCGTTTATCAGATCAGAGTATGTGTGAAAGCTATTTCATATTCATTATCTTATACAGTGGCGGAGTCACGTTGAGTCAGGTGTGAGTTGAACACTCCTAAAAAAAATCAAAATTTACCATACAATTAAAAAATTCTAAAAATATGCTTATAAATTGATTTTTTTTTAAAATATGCATTATTTTGAATCCTTCTATAATAAATCCTAAATCTTGAATCCCTCATTAATCCTTACCTGATCCAATAGTGTAATAGTATATTTTTATCATCATCATCATCATCATCATAATCACCATTTCATCAAATTGATTATATAACTTTATTTGACAACAATTTTCCCCACCTTTCCTTAAAAAAAACTTTATTTGAGAACGCGTTATACATCATTATATATGATTTTATGTAGTTTGCATGCATTTATCTTTGAGGATCTGCTGCAGAGAATGAAAATGGGGCCAAGAAAAGGGGGTGGAACAGGAATACATTTTTTTTTTCCTTTGCTCTCATCAAGTCCAGTTTAATGGGGTGAATCCGTAAATTAACCCCAGTGGATAGAAATGGAGGAGATTTTTTTCTATTTATTTTTTTTCAAAAATTATTTTCTCTCGATTTTATGTGCCACATTATTTTCATCCAACTCCAGAGCAGCTAGCCTAAAGATAAAGAACCCAACAATTATATTTTTTTGTATATTGTGTGTATGATGTATTAAACGAATTATATTATGCATGTTTATTTTTACTATATTTTATTTAAATTATATAAATTATCAATTTATTTAGTAATTATTCATTATCCGTCGATATATATACTCGTTAACTTTATAAGATAAAATAAAGTACGAATAAAACTAATTTTAATGTATATAAATATAAAATATTAATAAGTCTAATATTAAATGAGTATGATGATCAGTTAACAACATGTTTATCCGAACTGTTATTCATTCATTGACACTATGGTGGCAAACTACGGTGTTCCCAAGCGTGTACTTCAATTTATTTATAATTCAAAGTCGTTGAGTCGAATTAGTGTTCTAATTCTAATGTATCTCTATTTGAAAGTGACAACAACAATTATTTCATGATAATGACATATTTTGTGTCTAAAAGATGGCTAACGTATCTTAGCAATTATGGCGATAATGATGTTCTCATGGTACGTTTTTAAATTTTAACAACTCATTCATACATAATATATATTAATTAATTAATAATAATGACACGCAACAAATTAATTAAGGGATGCACTCAAAACGTGATGTATAAGAGTCTAAGAGGCAGCTGGTTTACCTTGGCTGTGTTTGATTGTGAAGTAAATTTAATTCGAATTAAATTATTTATTTCAAATTAAGGTGAAGTTAGTTAATCATGTTTAGTAAATTAAGATAATCCATCTGAAGAGGTGGAGTAACTTACTCCGGATTAAATTTAATCTTACTTCAACTTACTTTATCAATTTTACTCCATGTTTGATGGATTAAGTGTGGAGTAAGAGAGTTAATCCACCTCTTACTCCACAACCAAACATGACCTAAGAGAGTAGGCATTTGAAAACGGGTCAGGCCGGGACGGGTCGGGTCAAATCCGTACGAGTTGGCCGGGTCGACAGGTTTGTCGGGACGGGTTTTGACGGGTAAAAAATTTTTAATCCGACCGCAACCAATCTAAGACTCATGGGTTAGCAACTCGGCGAGTTCGGGCCGGATCGGAACGAATTCAGTCTAGGTCAGGTTGGTCGGATTTTTTTTTGAATTTTTTAAATTTTTATTTTTATTTTTTAAATTTAATGGGTTATTTTGGGTTTGGCTGGGTTATTCCTGGGTTTGCACAGGTTTTGCACGAGTTTGGGTGGATTTGCATGAGTCTTGCACGGTTTAATGACATAGCGAGTTAATGACGGGTTAGACGGGTCGGGTAGGTTCTTTCTCGAACCGGGTTTAACATGAGTCAAGATTGATCACTACTCTTCTTTGATCCCAATTTTTTTTTTGGCAAGGCCGCATGGATTTGTCCTCTGGTCGGATCGAGTCACGACCTCGGATTTCCCGAGCCGGGTCGGACCTATCTGAATTTTGTCAAATTCCTAATTAGAAGGCACTGAAATAAGTTGTTATAGTAAAACAAAGAAAACAACATGTCATTTATTTTATTAATGCATTTAAGTTATTATAGGTTATTTATGGAATTAAGATTTTTCATTAATGCATTTGAGTTGTAAATAATTAAATATGTGTGTTTTACTGGTTAGTCATGAAGGTGCTGTGATTTATTGTGGCAAAGGTAGAATAGACGTCCACTGATTTTGAATACAAAAAGTAAGAAAATTTATTATTATAGTAGCGATAATGATTAGACAATACTAATATGGAAAAAAGATTGGGATCTGAGAAATATCATGCCAAAAAGATTTATAATGCACACTATTTAAGTTCAGTTCTGTGCTATTTTATTTTGAAAAATTGTAATGCATGCTTTAAGCGTTTTGTTATGTATTTTAAGAGAATAACATAAATAAAAAATTATATAACATGCATAACAATATTTTTATAACAAAATAATATACAACTGAACTAAAATAACATGTATAACTAAAGTGCATAACATATATAACAACCGTGTTTCAAATAGCAACGGCGGAGCCACGTTTAATCAGAGGTGCAGCTGAACTCCTCTGGAAAAAATAATTCAAAAATTATCATAATTATTACTTTTTTCAGAAATGATTATGTATTTGAAATTTTTTTTGCATAAATGACCATGTAAGATAAATTTTTCTATGAATAACTATCATTTCGAACCCCATAGAAAAAATCGTAAATCTTGAACCCTGCGAGAATTCTGAATCCGCCCCTGTCAAATAGTAATATCGAATTGAATATTCACATTGATCAAAAACAAAAGTTTAGGAGTTATAATTAGTATTGAAATGGAACTGCAGAGAGAGAGCAGACAGTGCATTGTCGGAATGACTAGCTGCCGTATATTATCTCACTTAAAAAAAAAAAAATATGTTGGAAACTTTACTATAGTAATTAATGATACAGCCTAACCGACAGTATATATTGTACCATTCCAGCTAAAATTTCTGCTATTAGAGTTGCATTCAACTTTCTTACTGGTAAATTGGCTGTCATGTAAATAAATTTATGGCCATTTTTTTTCTTTTTAGGCTCAGATTTAACTGGTATGTTATTTTATATATAACAACTCTTATTACTTTTTCATTTTAGAGTTTTTATCGAAATTGAACCTCTATAATAAACAAGATATACGGTTCTTTAAATTCAGATTAATGTTTATTTGTCTATATTTCATAGATAGTGCATTGTCTAAATTTCAAAACTCTAAATTCTAAATTTTAAATCAGTAAGAATTAGCAAAAATCTGCTCTTCTCTGTAAATGTAAAAAAATAGGATAGTTAAATTCATAGATGTACCTCATAACTTGACATGAAGGTCAAGTCAGAGCAGAAGTCTCTGAAGTGGCCCCCACGATCCTCATCCTCTGTTGGGTTTCCCTCATCTCCATGTAACATTGATTTATTTGTTATGGTAACTATTCTGGTGGTAGTTATATTTGCATCTGTAACCTAAAAGGGGAAAGTAAGATAAGTTAATGTTACCAGTGGCATCTAATTTTGGTAGGCTATTTATTGTGGTAATAACAAGAGGCCGTTGTGTTGATGTCCTTGTAGAAGTAATTTAATTCACTGCGTTAATGAGTGTTTGATAGGAAAATGGTACACTGAATATTCTAGTTTATCTGAATCAGTTAATTTATGGAGATTGGTGAAAAGTGGTTCGCTTTAATTTTTATTGTGTTTTCAAGAAATCACTTTTTACCAATCTCGATGAATTGAACGATCCAAATAAATTAGAGTACTCTGTATTCATCTTTTGAAGTGCCCATTTTTTTGCAAAAACTTTTACATTGTTTTTTTTTTCTATGGGTTGATTTATTTGTTTATATATGAATTTTTTGAACACTAGTTAAATTGATTTGTCAATTAGCATTCAACTTTTCATAGCCTGGCACATTTATTGTCTTTTTTTTTTTAAAAAAATCTGACTCACTTTTTTTTTAAATGTACATGAGGTATGATGGGTGCTCTCATGTTCTCAGTAATAATAAAAATATTAAAATGACAACAGTTGATTTAAAAATAATATTTTACTTTTAGTTTAATTAATTTACTGTGGAAGTATCGGAGTAAAATCCATCAAATTAAGTCTTGAGTTACTTTAAGTTTAAGTCTTTGTTTCTCAAGGTGTGCCAATTAAAGATAAATCAATTATATATATATAGCTGCATCAGCATTAAGATCAATAATTTATTTATTTATTATTTTAAGTCTAAATTATAAATCACTATTGATGCACTTTCAGTAGCAAAAAATATTCTGGTATCTGATACCAGTGACTCTGAAAAAATAAATATACACATGAAAAATAAATAGACAATTCAGACCTTTGTAATTACTTAACCAACTGTGGACAGTAATTTGTGATGTACTTTCCAATTTTTATGGAGCCCACTAAGGTGAATAGGTGCTTGTTGCATGTGTCTTAAATGCTAAAGATACATTCCTCAATAAGTAATTGTTACCACTATCTTTTTGAAATTCTAACATAGAATCTTGAAGGTAGATCTAACTTTTGTGATACATTCAACTCTGATTTTACTGTACATATATTTTTTAAAAAGTATGATTCAAATTAATAATAAAATTATAATGTATTGAGATACTTAATTGGACAGGGAATGTATCATATTTGAATAAATTTGAAAAAAAAAATCTAGTTCCAACAAATAAAAATTTTATACGTAGAGTTTGAATAACTTTATCATGAATGACCAATGAAATTTCAAATTGACTCAAATTTGATACATGTCTTATTTTAATTTATTTTTTGTTAGTTTAAAAAATAATTTCTTATATGTACATTAATAATTGGATGTACTATAAAAGTTAAATGCACACTAGAATTAACCCTCAAATATAACTCCATCTAAACATCTTACCAGCATAAATATCAAAAACTCACCAGGAATGTGGAAAAACTTCTGAAGAACAACAGCCACACAATGTGGTTTTCTGAATTTTTATCTTTAGTTCAGATTTTAAAATTTGAACGAAAATAAGCTTAAATCTGAATGCATGCAATTGGAATTTGGAAATATTAAAGTTTAAAACAGTTTGTGAATTGTGATCCATCCAACTCGATTTTCAGGCCATTAAATTCAGTTGTCTCTTAGTAAATGGAGGTGTTGACTATAATGTATTTCTGGCATCCAGAGAGGCATGCTGCATTGCTGCATGCACTAATAATTCCCTACAAACATTACTGCACTGAGGTAAAGTGAGTTCCTCAGTTCCTTTTCATAGGATTTTAACTTCTGAAGTACATTTTTAGAACTACATAGATCTCTGTCTCTGTTTGTGACATGTGAAATGCTCCCAAGAGCATATTTATTGACAAGGTGCAGATTCAAAAATTTTGGATATAGCCGGATTTTTGGATGAGACATATTGTTGTGATTATTTTGAGTCATACGTATATTGTTGTAAGTTTTTATCAAAAATTTTAGTTTTAGAGGTATATTCTTTAGAACAATTCAGGATAATACATATTTTCCGGATTTTGTCAAATTTTAAGTATATATTTTTTAAATTTTGCTAATGCCATACTGTATCATGTATATTTTGGAAAAAAATTCCACCATAGGCAAAACAGTGGATCCGCCATTCATGGTTAAAATGAGCGTGACTAAAATAATATGCATAGTACACCCCATTTGGTACTATGCATATATATATAGGTCAATAAATTGAGATTTAAGTTGCTCAATAAATTCTTCATATGAAAATATTATAGGAAATCAAATTTCGTGATTTTTAGAGCTTTCTTGCTATTTTTTAAAAACAATCCAGATTTAATACTACAAAAGTGATATTTCTGGGTTGTTTTTAAAAAATAACAAGAAAGCTCTAAAAGTTACAAAATTTTATTTCCTACAAGATTTTGATATGAAGAATTTATTGAGCAACTTAAATATCAATTTAATAACCGCATAGTACGAAATGGAGTGTACTATACATATTATTTTAGCCATGCTCGGTTAAAATTTATAAAGAATGTAAATATGGGCCAACTTAAATGTAATGGTTTAGGATTCTTAAAACGTTTACGAACGACCGAGGGCGCTCTTGTTAATAGCGCCTCTAAATTCTCTTCATTATTTTGATTATTTATGTCTGTTTTTCTCTTCTCTGAGCTCACTGTTGGGTAGAAACCATCCTCAGTTAGGGGCGCAAGTAATAGTTGCATCTCTAATAATTTATATAGAGGCACTATTAGCATTTATGCCCCTAGTTTCTCCATCATTTCTTCTGCATCTGCATTAATTATTTGTCTAACTTAACGACTTGGACTCGGCGCAACCAGTACTTGCGTTCTTAGCTGAGGATGATTTCTATCCTGCATTTTGCCCATAACAAGACGAAAACAAACAAAAATAAAATAATGAAGAGAATTTAGAAGCGTTATTAACAATAACGGTCTCGATCATTTGTAAAAAAATTAGAGGTCCTAGACCATTACATTTAGTTCGCCCATATTTAGACTCTTTATAAAATTTATCCATGATTGATAATAAATTTATCTCCTCTCCATTTGAAGCGATTGTATTGGATAGTGTAAAAGTAGGGATAAAGCCAGAATATTAGTTTAAAGGCTTGCCAGATCTAACCCATGACTGGTAAGTTGCCGGAACTTGATGATCCAAAATCTTACTCGATCTCATCAATTTATATGTTTATTTTGAATCAAATTTTGCATAGTCAACTATATAGCAATATTGATTCTTGTAAAATACTCATCAATTTTATATGTTTAATGTGACTCATTAAATGTAGATATTGATTTTCCTGATTAGATGCACATTGACTAATGCTTCATTCTTAAAAACACATATAAAATAAATAAAAAATCAAAGTTGATTAGCTTTTCTATTTAATTATAAGGGTCATCTCGTATATGATATATAGTGATTTTTATACTCAAAATCAAATAGTATTCTTAATCACTTCGATAATTGAGATCATCTGACTAAGACATTGGCACACCTTAATGCACCATTCTACAATATTAAACTAATTAATTATTTATACCAGAAATTTTCTCCTAAACGGATTAAAAGCTGTTAGATTAAGCTCTTCTTTGGTTTGACAATTTGCAAAACAAATCAGTACTAACATTGCACAATTGAGTTTTTGTGAGTTGCAGGTTTATACAAATACATATTGATGTTGCAAAGGCTTAATTATGCATGTACAAGTCAAAACGATCACATGTACATCAAGAGCAAGCAAAACAGACTCGAAAAGAGCCTTGCGTTACCATCTCGAAAGTGAACCCGTCATAACGGGTTACCAACCCGTCACAACGAGTTGAAGAGGAGAAGAGCCAGAAGACAAGGCAGAAGAGACTTTGGCATAGAATTGAGTAACTGTAACGCATGCCCAACTCATCATAACGGGTTGCCAACCTGTCATAACGGTTTCCTCACCCGTCACAACGGGTTCCTCTTCAAGAGGGTCCAAAATTCAGCCAGAGATACTGTGAAGGGCAAAAAGGGAAAGAAGCCAATATGTTACAACGTGTTTTGTAACGGATTGAGGTTTTATGTAACACGTCTACATGTTCAAGATTTCAAGACTCCAAGATGTGTCTAGCATATATATATTTGAGGGATATAAACCAAAAGCATTAGGAAAGCACTCCCCAAGTTTACAAGCACTCAATTGAGCATCAAAAAGAGCACAAGAGCCTTCTCATTCAGCATCCACACATTGAGAGTGTTTGGGATAGCTAATTCTCTAATTGTCAATTCAAGAGAACACTTTTTTTATTGTTTTAGTTTGGTGAACTACGTTGTGTTGTCAAGTAATTCATACTTGTCTTTAATTGTGTTGTCAATAAGACGATTAAACATTTGTAGAGCGGTGTAGCCCCTTGCAAAGGATTTGGAAGCTAAGATAGGTTTCCTTGTTGTTTGGAGCCTAAGATAGTTTTTTGCAATTATAAAACACTTGTGATCCAGTGGAATTGATCCCGAAAGGTATTTTGAGTCCGGGAGTGCCGTGGAGTAGGTCTAGTTTGTTTGTAGCCCGAACTATTTCTCTTGCTCTTTACTCTCTCTTTTACTATTTGTGCACATTATTGCTTGTATTTCTCTATTTCTTTTTAGTACTTGCTTGATTGAGATTTTAGCTAGATGATTAAAGTCTAAAAGTTTGAATTGAAATTGATAAAACGCTTCGGTAATCGTGTTTGACTTTAGGATTACAAAATAACAAAAGCAACACATGAGATTTTTACACGTGTTTTTACCAAATTTGAAATCTTTTATGTTTTTTCATACAAATCGCATCAAAGTATTTGCAAAAATTAAAATGTTCTTTCTTTTGACATAAAGAAAAGATGCATGATGGATCATCATCTGATCCACTTTGCTCGTAAATGTTACATATGAGTAAAAGTACAATACTATACTATAGAGAAAATAAATATTATATTAAAACATGTAGCAAAAGAATGCGATAATTTATTGTGTAGGATCAAATGTTTATTGGAGTCTTGTCCTATAATTATTATTTTCCACCGCTCAATTTCTAAAATTGGAGAGCACTAGTTAGCATTCAGATTGGAGGGTGCTGGACCCTCAATGTGGATCGGTTTAGAACCTTTTTCATAAGTCCGCAAGCGGTGTGAAAGGTTTAAACTTTTCTTCACTATTGTAGTATATAAGTGAACATTTCTGAAAATATTGGGGGTGTCTAACACCACACAGCCTTCCCCTCTCTATGTTCTTGTGGAAAAAAGAAAGTGAAATTACATAGGAAGCAGATATAGCGATATCACCATCGATACCACTAGATTCATCCAGTTGCATTCAATTTTCACATTATGTACATTATTTTTGTTATTATTCACATTATTTATGTTAATATGCACATTATTGTATCATCATATCGATACCACCATCGATATCAGTTATTTATATCTATTCGCATTTATTTTTATAACATGCATAACAGTTCAAATAACATGCATAATAGTTCATATAATGTGCATAGTAAGTTAATTAATTCGTTTCGTGGCCCTTCTTCGTTAGTTATACATGTTAACTGTATTGTTATTCAGAATGAGTTATTATACAAGTTAATTATATTATTATGCATGTTAATTAGTGTTATTTATTTTGGATTGTGTTATTAAATGTGTTATGGTTTATGTTAATTGTGTTATTATGCATGTTAATTGTATTATTATTCTGATTGAATTGAAGCGATAGGAAAAACTAGAGAGAATAGCTCACGTGAAATGGAAAAGGAAAATCGTGCCGAGAGGCGCGTTTCAGTCGAGCGTTCATTCAATTAGGTGCATAATAACAAAAATAATATGCATAATAACTACAACAATGTGCATAATAACTATAATAATGTGCAAATTGAATGCAACTATATTCATCCATTAGTATCGTTGGTGGTATCGATTATTGTGTCGTCGGAACATGTTATATTTCAAATCAGACTGTCTAAAATTATTCTTGGTCTGTTCCAAGGTTGATTTCTAGTATCATTTATCAATTGCCCTCTTAATGATATTTAATAATAATAATTAAGACACAAGTTCCACACTTAATTGTCAATTAGGTTAAACATTAGCATTAACTGCATCTACTTCCATAACAATATATGTCGTGAAATTAATATTAGATGCTTAAATTAAATAAAAAAACCAATAAAAAGGAAAAAAAGATTTGATTTTACGAGGCAAGTTAGCAAGTCAGTATTGTGAAACTATTTAAAAATCAGAAATTACTAAATAAACTCTGGAAGTCAGAATTTGGGTTGTTAATTGTGCCAAAAAAGTTTATGAACTTTGGTCGTTCGTCAACAATTTACAACCCAAATTTTGAACAACTCAAAATTATTTAGAGCTGAGCTAAGATTCTTGATCAACACAATGTCTTAGATGCTTGATTATCAAATCTCACATATAGACGACTTAAATTTCTATTTATCATGTTCAACAATTTCGTTGTATCAAAATTTTGTGGAATATAAATTTTTTTGTAAGTACATATTTCAGTTTCTAAAATGACTCCAAACCAATAATAAAATATTTAAAGTTTATATACAAGATATGTCATTTTCAAAAATCCGAAACATTTAATTAAAAAAACTAAAAATAGAATTTTTTTTTGTATCCAACAAATTTTTAATATAAATATTAGTGAGTATTATAAATCGAAATTTGAGTTATTCCATGTGAAATTTGACGATCAAATACAAAAATACTTGTGCTTGACGATCAAGTATAGAAATTTGAGAAATCCGTATTATAAACATTTTTCAGACACATTAATTGTAATTAATTTATACCTTCTAGTCAGAGGTTTCTGGATCCAAAAACCAATGTAATTGGGGTCCGAGTCTGCTGCTCCTAAAATTTCTACTTGTTTTCTGTTTGTCTCGATTCGATCGTCACGAATGACTGTAATTTGATTCAGGAGACAGATGCTTTGACCGTTAGATAAGTTTTGAACGGTTCAAATCGAAACAAACAGAGATTTTACGAGCAGCAGATCCGATTCCATGTAATTTGACAATAGTCTCGCGGCCTACTGAAAAAGTAAAGAACCATATGATAACCAAATGTATTCATATTTGATTTTGTAGATGTGAACATCCGTCGGTTCAATTTTTTTACATTTGTAACGAGATCTGATTCATATTAAATATTTTTCACAGAACAATAAAAGAATCATTGTATTACTTTCAAATTGCTTATTGTAAATAAATGTGAAAGACTAGCTATTACAACATGAATATTAATTAAGCATGGTCGGATCCCTATAAATTATTATCACAAATTTAAAAATGCTAAGTGCACATGTCGTACACTGGTTTTCAAGAAGCAGCTTTTATGGTTGATTAGGTGTATTGCTAAATGCATTTGTAATGCACTGCCTCCTGAGAGGCGATATTTGGTGTTCTAGGATTTATTCTATAGTGCTCTTCTTTTGTTAAGAAATAACTGTGGGATTAAGGAAAAATATATCCGGGAATCTCTGCTAAAAACCATGTTTGCACCTTGGGCTTGCTGAGCTGAAACACCAAACTATGAATAATTGGGCCTTCTCACAATCGCTCCCATGTCAAGCCCATAATTTAAATTTTCAGACAAGGGTTCCCATGTTATTATTTTATGTTACAGATTCATCCTCTGACAATCGGTAACTGTAAGTAGGATATCTGCCAAGAGTATGTTGTTTGAAAATATTAGAAATCAACTCAAATAATGACACTAATAGTACAAAATATTTTTTTCCACTTGACTCCTTAGTCCTTACCAAAAAAAAATTAAAAATATTACAAAATTTTACATGTATATATGCATCGCTCATGGGAATTTAAATGTTAAAATTTGAAATTTAAAATATAATTGAAAGTGAGTTTGTGAAACCTGACTTTACATTTCTTTTCAATTAATTTAAAAAATAATTACTAATATTGCCAAATTAACTATTGTGAACAAGTTACTGTTGATATTTTTCTTGAAGGACCATTTGCAAAACATTCTAATTGAAAGTTGTAATTGATGTAGCCTGAGGCCCATGACGTATTTAAATTGAATTAACAGTTAGTTAATCGTATTCAAGCAAATCATACATGTCATATATCAATTAGGAATTATTAGTAATCGCGACTGTATAGAACAATGAGAGCAAATTATGTAGTAGAAAACAAAATTTATTAAGTATTTTTTCATAAAGTAGCGGAGCGCTATCATGGGAATTGCAGCGGCGTCATACGACATCATGCGATGTCAAGCATCGTGCAACGGCGGAGCGGTGTCATGTGGATTGTAGCGAGATCATGGACTTTTTCGTGAAGCGTGTAGCGGCGGAGCAACGTCATGTGGCATGCATCGGCATCAAGGGGTGTCATGCGGTGTCATGCAACGTGCAACGGCGGAGCGGCTTCCTGCGGCTTGCAGTTGCATCATGCGGCTTGCAGCTGCGTCATGCGGCTTACAACTGCGTCATGCGGCTTGGAGCATGAAGCGACGGAGTGGCGTGCAACGACAGAGTGGCTTCATGTGAAGTGAGGCTAAAGGAGCGGAGCAGCGGCGTCATGCGACTTGGAACATGAACCGTGAAGTGGCGGAGCGACATGCGATTGTGTCATCCAACTTCATCCGGTGTCATACGTCGTCATGCAGCATCATGCTGCGGAGCGGTGTCATGCGCAATGGCGGAACCAGAAAAAAATCGAGAAAGGGGCCTCACTTTATTTTCAAATAATCAATTTTAAGTTCAAATTATATAACTAAATGATAAAAAATATTCAATACTTATGAATTATCGCAATTTTTTAAAATAAAATAAAATATATATTAGATTTAGTGGTTTACGTGACTTAGCGGTGAAGGGGTGATTTAGCATTTAACGTTTTATCAGTGATAAAACGATCGATAAACTACCATATAGATATTTATATCATAACACTTTATTTCAAACGATATAAAGTATAAATTATAATTAATATAATTTATGCATAATAATAACATATAATAGTAATTTGTTATCACAAAATACATTTTCATAAAAATAAATTATACAGACAAAAATTATAAATTCTGCCACGCAAATTATCGCTTGCAATATTTGTTTCCTTCATAAAACAATTTACCGTCTCTTTGACTTTGAGCAAACTACATCACAGTTTTTTTTTCTTTTTGTTAATTCAGATACGTCATTATTTTTCATTTTTTTATTCAGATTTATCACTGTCAAAATGTTATGTTCGATCAGAGGAAACTATTGTTCGTGTTTCATGAATTATTTTATATATATTAAATAAACTTCGCTGAATTTAATTCCATATTCCATGCATTTGTTTATTAAATACATTTAAAAATACTTAAATTTTGATTCTGCGTCAGAGCTTGTTGGCTCCACCTTTTAAGTGCTTAGAGTGACATTCTACGCTTATTCGTGGTGGTTTCATGAAAGTTTTTGAGTTCTATCGAAAGATGGCCACCCATAATTGGAGTACTCTAATTAGAAACACTTCTCATAGCGGGATAAGATGTTTTGCAGTGTTTCTTGAATGGTTATCTTCCATAACTGAAGTACTAAGATCATAAACACTTCTCGTAGCAAGATAAAATGTTTTGTGGTGTTTTCTTGAATGTTTGCCCATAAATGATGTAATCAGACATGATCTTATATTTATTTATATTTATATTTATATTTTTTTCAGTATACTTTTTTTTATTTATGCAAGTGTGGTATAATATTTTTTTTCAAGTACAGCAGTATAGTGATGTAATTTGCCAGGGGCGTAAGATAGTATAGAATATGTTTGTTGAACATTTGTTATTAATGCCAAATTGAAATAGTATAAGCAACATCCATTTAGGGGCGGATCAGAAGCAAGATGTATATTTTATTTCAGGAAGACAAAATGATACACATTTTTAAATATAAATGGTTATTTTGCAAAAAATTGACAAATTGTATAAATACACAAAATTATTTTCAATTTTTTTCCGGGGGGCATTTGCCAAATTCAGATCTTATGTATTAATTTATTTTGTATATTTTGACATGGAACAATCTAAACCGTTGGATTTGAATCACGAAGCATTATATTTTGTATTTTTTGTTTCTCTAGAAGAGGTGGAATAGAATAACCCGATCGAAGAAGCAGAATATCTTGACCAAAATTAAGAACTAGGTCATATACAGAAGATCCGAATTTGCACTCCCCTTTCTGCATACACTGGATCCGCTCCTGATCCATCTGTTCCAAGCTAGTTGGTCAGATTCTAATTTCATTAATTAATTAATTAATTTCATTAATTAATTTCATTTATATGCATTCATATTCTTGTTCTGCATTGATATAATTAAATATACATTAAGCACCCACCATTTATTATTATATCAAATTTGCCTTTTGGGTCAAAAACAACAGAAACGTGCTCTTGACTCACTGAAAGAAACTTTTAGATTTTCTGTATCTATTTTTTGTTACTTGTAGATAATTGAACTATTAAAATCATAGAAAAAATTAGTTACATGTCACTAAATCAAAATAAAGCAATAATTATTGAGAATATATATATATATATAGGTATATGGTTTAAAAATATTTCTTGCCCCCCAAACAAACTAAGTTTTCTGTGAATCGCTGTGGTTCTAATTTTTTTATTTGTCAAAATAAACTAAATTAGTAATGTTCTAGTAAAAGTCCAAAAAGATCAATCATTCCACAACCCAACAATTATGTGTGATGAGCAGATCATAATTAATATTTCTTAATTTATGACGGATGCATATAACTATTTATCTAAAATAACTATTATTAATCCGACAATTAACTAACAGACTTTAAAAAATGCATACATGTCATGCACATGTGCGCAAGTTGGTTTCATACAGTTAATGATGGGCCTTAGTGAAGTATATTAAAAAGGATTATGTTTCGTAAATATCACATTTGATGTCTACTATCGATACCGATGTTATTATACATATTTAGTAGAGTTATTATGCATATTATTTCATATTATTTTTGTACTGAAAAAATATTATGCATTTTAAGAAAATAATGTACATGATAACTCAAATAACATGCATAATTATTTCAGTACAAAAAATAAATGCATAACTATTTCTAAACAAAAAACAACATGCATAATAACTAAAATAATGTGCATAATAATATCGATATCGATAGTCGATATCAATATTAATATCTACGTATCAACTCTCTATTAAAAATGTGCATGTACTTATTTATATTTTGAAAATGCTGCATATGGACATCATTTCAGTACAAAAAATAATGTGCATAATAACTCAAATAACATGCAAAATTATTTTAGTACAAAAAATAGCATGCATAACTATTTCAATACAAAAAAATAACATACATAATAACTCAAATAATATACATAATAATATCGATATCAATATTAATATCTACATATAAGCTCTTTATTAAAAATGTGCATGTACTTATTTATATTTTGAAAATGCTGCGTATGGGCATCATTTCTGGTGCACTTAATATGTTTTAGTCAGTGCCTGACTACTGCAGATATTTAAAATAGATCTCATCAGAACTCAATCCCAAAATAGTAGAAAAAACTTTTTTTTCTTTTGAGAAAGACAGCAAAAATCCTTTTTTTTTTTTTTTTTGATAAAAAGACGACATCCAATTTCAGATTGAAATGATTTGGAGCTCGGCTAAATTCAAACTCCTGATAACGTTGCTCTTGGTTTTATTTTTTTTTTTATTTATCGTTGGTAGGCTAACGTTGCTCTTGGGGTTTTTTATTTTTATTTATTATTCGTAGGCTAACGTTGCTCTTAGTTACTAGCTAAGAGCTGATTTTTTAAACTGAATTTATCTCACCTTTTTTTTTCATGGACTAACAATTACTTTTTTTTTATTCATGGCTAAAAATTACTAACTTTAAGTCATGATGCCCGTTAGATATTACATCTCTATGTTTTCTTTTCCGGCGAACAATTTTCTCTCTCGGGTCAACGCCACCATTCGTACTTCTCATTTTTTTCGAGAAATGGAACCAGACCTCTAGTATAGTATTGCTGTATTTGTTTTCATCTTCTAAACTAGCCTTTTGTTAACGGAAAATCAAGATATATCTGAGGAGCCGCTGCTAAATTTTTGAAGATCGTTGTCGCACAACTACAGTTTTATTGGGTGCTGCAGGTTGCAGATTTCCTCCAATTATGATAAAGGTTTCAATTTTCTCCTCATGATTGTCTTCACGACGAGTTGGAGCTTGATACCGCAGTCGTTGCTCCTCGAGGAGAAATCCATGGGTGAAGTCGACGGGAAGGAAGAAGGGGAAGAAAAGAGGAGTGGAAGTAGATGTCGAGTCGGGACGAGAGACGGCTACTAGAAGAAACCTATGGTGCGGTTTCTCTCCTCTTATTCTTCTTAGCAGAAGCTTTGAGAGGAAGCGAGATCGAGAGACGGCTACTAAGAGAACCTACTTAGCGATTCTCTCCTCTCTCTCTTTTCCATTGACGATTCTCTCTCGACTTTGACGACGACCTCTATGTCAAAAGTGTTTTCTTAGTAAAAACAGATGTCAGTGACTCAGGAATTGTAGGCGTGCTGATGCAAAACAAGAGGCAAATTGCGGCGTTTCTGAGTCGAGCTTTGGGATCATCTCATCCTTTCGCTTATAATTTTTTTGGATCGATTGGCAAGCATGAAATTGTGAAATTTAATAGAATTGTGAGAGAATAATAGCTGAACAAGATCGACACTTTTTACAATTAGGGTTTAACTTTTGCAGTCTAATTCTTGTTTGGTTTTGTATTTTGATCCCTCCTATGTTCATTCAGAGTTACTTCTTAATTTCTTGAAAATAAAATTGGAATACCTTTTTTTTTACTCTTTTACTATTTCACTTGTCGACTTCTTCACCCTTGCACTATTTTTTTTATATTTAAGCAAATAAGATTGGAGTAATCCTCTGTATATATAAAAAACTGAACATGTTTAGCTACAGTGGTTATAAATAATGTTTTCACTGTAGCATGCTGCAGTGAAAACACTGTAGTTTTTTTTCGAATTTTTTTTTAGTTTTCCTATAGCAATTTTTTTCGATTTTTTTTCAATTTTTTCTGCATTGTTTTTTTTTTTCGCACGGAGTGAGAGCACGACGTCTAGCGTGAATTAGAAGCCAATGCTCAAATTCATTTTTTCTATTTCATTGCTATGAGTTGAATCAAATAACCGCTAACCCACTAATTAAATCCAACTATATATCCAAGCATCAATGCATCATAAATTCATTATCTATGCGGCCCAAATAAGCCCAAATTAACCCTATATTAATAGGCTTATGTATATTCGGTACAATTTGTTTCAAACAAATCAATAGTGCAATTCGTTGTAAAACAAAATATTTCAATTTACTGCTTTTAATGGTTAAAGTGTCATATTTGCAGCTCCAATAATTTTCACTTATTATGCAAATAGGGTTTCTCATTCTGAGCAAATGACTCATTATTGTCGTACCACTTGCGAATTAAATAGATTAAGTTGTTTTGTTTTTATTCATGTGGATTATTTAATTTGTCCGGAGTTAATTAATTGACTTACTTCAATTACATGAAAATTATTGTCCCTACAAATTAATTCATTTTATACGAATCATAACTATTAATTAATTAGTAACAGTTTTTCCTTTGAATCCTGGTCAATGTCTTTAGTGAAATTATAAATACATGTACTAATTAACTTTTAATTTGGTAGATTATTAGTACGAAAAGGTAACCTTATTAATTGTGTTAATCAGAAAATATGATCCATATGTGATTAATCATTGATTGCTGGTGACAAATGATACACGATAATATACTAATATTAAGGTTATCAGAGCATCTCCAACAGTAATTACTTATGAATTGCTTATGCGAATGTGTCAATTATTTTGTAATTGCTGGATTGTATGGCTATTGCTTATTTAGCAATTATGACTATTCTTTTTAAAGATGAGTTGGTCACATGTTTAATTATTATTGGTCAAGTATTTAATTCTCAATTATTTGCTTGATTATATCAATATAGAAATGAACTGCTTAATTTCTAAAAAAATTACAATTATTATTTAACAATTAATTTCAATTGTTATATTGAAAATGCTCTCAGTGAGATCTCTTATTACCAGTAATATAACCATGAAGAGAAAGACAAATAGTTGCTTAAACAATAATCATTTTTTAATGTATCATGTGCTTAATAAACTCTATATATGTCTATCTCACATTATTAATTTATTACTCAATAAATTTTCCAGCTCTCTCTACGCTTAGAGTGGATTGGTGCACCTACATCATTTAATTTTAATACTGTACCGCTTTGTCTCCATTTGTATGTATACATATGCTTTTAAGTGTAGGAGACACACTAGCAAGTCTAGCATCATGCCTACATAAATTGTTAGCTGCTTTTATATAAAATGAGTCGACAATGTAATCAAATGTCACTGTTATATGGTACAACGAGACAAATAAATCATGTTTCAACTTTAATCCGATCTAATGAAATGTCAAATTTAATTAGGTATAGATAAGTGTCATGAATTTACCATTAGATGTGTGTCAATCATTTTTTCCTGGCATGCAAAAAAATTCCTGAGGTACAAATGTTCATGTTTATAGATATTTATTATTATAAAAGTGAAATAATATATAACACGCATTTACTCTTCTAATACACAGTATAAACAGAAATCGTACGTTAGTATACTGTATAAAATGTAAATTTTAACGTATAACAGAATATCAAACCTAATAATTTATGAGTTGTTGCACTATGCATGACTTGCGCAATTTCCTCATATTTTATTTACAACGGTGAAAGGGCAGAAGAAGAAAAAAACTATTCCAGAAGTACTAATTGTAATAATATAAAAATTAAGGGTGCATATGCAAAACCAATGTTGTTATTATATTAGAGTAGTTTTAAATTTTAATGCCTCAAAGAACCATGAATCCGTATGTATGGGCCAGTAATGCAGATATTCTCGTCGAACACATGACACAACTCTCATTGGAAAACCAAACTAATAAATAAATCGCCAGAAATAAAGAAAACCAACAGTTCAAACCGCAGCCGAAACTAAACAGTAAACATAAAATTCCAACCGAGTATTAGAAAAAGAGTGGGTTTAGTTTATCATTGTATGTAAAACTAGCAAAGAAAATAAGACCAAACCAGAGCTAGTTATACACCAAACTCAAAACGAACCGAACCGAACCGAACAAAAAAACCAGAAAAAGATGGGATCGAGAGGGGCACTTAGGTGACTTGGAAGTTAGAACAGCGCATCTAATTAATTTCTCTTCACGTGCCCAAGTCGGTACTGGTCCGCCTAGTTCCGCCTACTATTCCTCCTTCCCCTCCTCTCTGCATCCTTTTTTCCTACCGAATCACTGTTTACAGGACCCACAGTCGTAATTTTTAAATCATGCATTCATGCTCACTCGTTACACCTAAGTGAACAGGGATTTGGTTATATGAAAGCTTTCCCTTCTCCCTTCTCTCTCCTCCGTTGCCTCCTACACGGCTACACCTCTTTTTTTTTTTTTTGAGAAGACACGGCTACACGCCTACACCTCTTGCTAGTTGCTACTAGCACTACTAGTACACGCTCTCTCTCTGATCAAACCTTCCTGTTCAACACCTGTCTCTCTCTCCATTACTCGTTTACTCTCAAACCCGTGAAGATAAACTTGAAAAAAGAAAGAAAGAAAAAGAAAACATTCACTGATTCTCTTCTCTCTCTACTTCGCCGCCGACGAACTTGAAGCTGCATTGCTCGGTGTCCCCCCTCTCTCAGTCTCTCTCTAGCGACACGTTGTCAGTAAGATTGCTTTCTCTACCCTCAAAAGCTATCTCCTTTTTGCTGGGTTTTACTGTATCCCGTTGGGTGTCTCTTTGTCCCATTTCTCCAATTTCCTGTTTTAATGGGTCCCCTGAATAATGTCCTTTCTCTAAAAGATTCCCCTCTTTTTGGATTTATCAAATCTTTGAAGGTAGATCGGTCGATTTCCCTTCTCGTCTCTCGTTTCGTATTTTGTTGATTATCTTTGTGAAAGAAGCTGAGGAGAGAAAAAGAAAATTGGGACGCCACCTTTTGGTTTTGTCTCCTTCCCTGGACTATTGAGTTGCTGGAAAATTAGTTGCAGTAGTTGGGAGTTGCGTTACATTTTCTTTTGGGGTACAATACAATACATTAGTTGAAAATTGCAAGCTGGGGATTTAATTAGTTTTGTTGTTATCACTTGCTCCATTTGCACTATTTCATTCCTTCTTAAGCAGCTTTATTTAGGTACCTCCTTTCTCTCTCTCTCTCTCTCTTTCAGAGTTTATATTTATTTCAACCTAAAACCCTATTGGTTTTCTTCTTTATGCATGTAGCATTCCTCTCAATATATGGCATTTTATTCGGTTCTAAAAATGTTTTCCTGATGGGATTTTGGGAGGTTTATATTGGCTGAAGGTTTTATTTATGTTGGTACAACTAAAGATTCTTACCTCAATAATAACATTAGAGATTATGGAGGTATCCTTTGTCTTAAATGCTAGATCTTTGGCATCATTAGCCGTTTACTAATTGCATTAAATTCTAGTTTTCTAATCTCGTTTTTTTTTATTTTGTTCTCTGAAGGAATTCTACCTAGGGGTGTCTCTCTCTGCCAAACTTTCTCCTATGAGCTTTTATCCCTAAGCTAGGTTGGTTCTATTTCCCTTTTATGTAAGGGTAATTTCGTAAGGTTTTTTCTCATTCTACTTTGTTTTTTGGTTTTTGGTTTTAAGTTCTCATTTTAATATCTTGTTTGATTTGATAGGTTTATTGGAGACATGAAGAGTATTCAAAATAAGAAAGGTATCGATTTACAGATACCCATACCTGGTTGTATGGGTAGAATTGTTAACTTATTCGACTTGAGTAATACTGTGACTGGTACAAAGCTACTCACAGAGAAGCCTCATATAGATGGTACTAGTTTCACTACTATTATTATTGTTATTTTCTAATTAATAATCTCAAAATTGTAAAAGAGTATGTACTGACATGTATATTACTGTATAACCTTGTCAGGCTATTCACCACGTCAAAACTTCTCTTCTGATGTCAGTGTGCCAGATGACCAATTAGTGGTACTCAGAGGGGAGAAACAGGTACCCATTCAGAAGGTTTCTACTTCCTATTTTACTTTGCAATGAAAGAAATTAGAACCCTCTTTTCCTAATTGAAAGCTGAAGTACTCATAAAATATTCCAGAGAAAAGGCAAGCAGGGTGGAACACCAATCAAAATGCTTATAGAAGAGGAGATGTGGCGGGAAGAATCCGAAACCAATCAACACCCACCAAGTGTCATCGCAAGACTGATGGGCCTCAATGAATTCCCTGGATCCTTACCAATACCTGAAGATATTGTCCCAAGAAAATTTGAAAATTCAAAAAAGAGTGACAGGTCATATGAGAAGAAAATGGCCATGGTGCGCCAGAAATTTGCTGAGGCAAAACACATGGCAACGAATGAGAAATTATTCCATTCTAAAGAATTCCAAGATGCGCTGCAGTTTCTTAGCTCAAACAAGGACTTATTTGTAAAATTCCTCGAAGAACCAAACTCTTTGTTCTCCAATAATAATGCTCCTCATTCACCTGAAATTAAACATATAACTGTTCTTAAACCGTCATCAGAATCAATTAAGAATTTGCCAAAAGAGCATTGCTCACTTGGAGATGGAGACATCAACATCTCTCTGACAAAGCCAACCCACCCAACCCGAATTGTGGTCTTAAAACCAAGCCTCGACAATATCCATGATACCAGCAGGAGTATTTTTGAAAGTAGTTTTGCTGGAGGTGATATCTCTTTTAGTAAGCCTGAGAGTATAAATTTGGATGATGATATGGAGGTGTATACACCTAGTTCCGGTCGGTCATGGGATTATAACAATAGCAGAATGGGAAGCCCCCTTTCTCACTCTTCTTTTAGGGAAGTGCATCGTTCGAACGAGCCAAGAGTGATACGAGAGGCGAAGAAGAGGCTTGTGGAGAGGTGGGAGATGGTATCATCCAAGGAAGAAGAAAAAGAAGTTGTCACTGGTATGGTAAGTACCTTAGGTGAGATGCTTACCATTCATGAGACAAAGAGAGAGGAAGAATTCAGTGCACCAGAAGAGAGAGAAAGTGAGAGTCATGTCTCATTACATAGATCGAAATCTCTTCCGGTTTGTTCTTCAGTGTATAAGGATGACACTGAAGCTGGTACCAGGACGGGGATATTAGCACAGAAGGAGCTTGAGAAATCAAAAAGTGTCAAGTTTAGGTGGAGGTTGCCTAGTTTTGTTTTCTCTAGAAGTAACAAGAAGCCAGTAGATAATGGAAGCTGTGTTATCCAGCAAAATGCCGGGGTCGACAGAGGAGCTCGAGAAAATGAAGAAGCTTCATGTTCCAGTTCATGTCATGACTCGCAAGAAAACTGTGATACCTCCTCCAAGGTATGCGTGTTTTGTGATGTTATATTCTTTTCACTATTTGTAAGAAGGGTTGCATACCAATGCATTCATGCCAGTAGCACAATACGCAATCAAAGGAAGAGCTAGCAGTTGGGAGGGAAAAAGGGTGATTGCCTTATGAAACTCAATTAATATCCCAGATTTGAGATTTTAAATACTGAATTTTATTTTATGAATATTTTCAGGAGGCTTCTTCCTTGGATAAGGTTGGTACTGGTTCCACGGACCTACAGCCAAGCCCGATATCAGTTCTAGAAACTCTTTTTGCTCCTGACTTTGTTGACCTCTCCAATCTCTCTGAATTATCTGCCTCTCTACCTCCTCGTAAGTCTGCCTACACTTTTCATTTTTACAACATGCACCTTCCTTTTTTTTTCTTGTCAGTGTAAAACACCCACAATCATTGAAATTGCTGTTTCTATTTTCAATTTACAGTAGTACCATTCAATCCGTGTGTATAAGTGTGTATAATGAAGTTTTGAACTAAGATGTCCTACTTTTACTTGCTTGAGACCATAATTGGTCAGCAAGTGGTGATTCAAAGGTTTTATTTTTACATATAGAGATTTGAATATTGGAGGGAATAATGGTGGTGCTCTGCTGGTAAGAGGATAATTAAAAACTGGCGGGATTCAGCTTTTTGTGACATTTGGTGTTTTTCATAAACCTTAGTAAAGTGTGAGGTGCCTTTTGCACAAAGCTTTTTAGTTCTTTTGTTATTTTTGTCTAACCAATAATGTCACTTATCATACAGAGGCACTGTCAAGATCTCCACCAATTGGCTCGATTTCACGATCTTTATCCTGGGATAGTTCCCAGTTTGAAACCACCTCCCCAAATTCTCTAAGATTGTCCCGATTTTTCTCCAAGGCAGATGAAGAACAATATAATTTCACGTATGTTAGAAAGTTGGTGGCAGTCTCCAAGTTAGAAGAAGGAAAATCATGGTATTCATCTGAGATGCCTCTAGATCCTAGTTTATTTTACGAAATTGCCGGGTGTAATTTCGATGGTAAGAACGTTAAAGATAGACTTCTGTTCGATTCAGTCAATGAGGCACTTGTGGAAATTGGAAATAGTACTGAATTGGGGTTGTACCCTTGGTCTAGGGTTTCTCATTCGGATACTATGGAACCAAAAACGGACCTCGGGGGCTCTTTGTCTAATGAAGTTTGCAACATTGCAAGAAAATGGTGTATGGCATTTGAATCACCTGGAGGTTACAATTGTGGTCATCTTGAAGTGGAATTGGTTGCCAAAAAGGAAGTTGCAGGGGCCAAATTAGAAAAGGATTTGTTGTTTGTGATATTTGACTTGAACAAGGGGATTTGTGGGTCCATCTTAGGGGAGGTGATTGAGGAACTTATATTTGACTTGTTTAACTAATTTTTTTTTTCTGAAAATATGAGGTAATTGGTTGGGTTTTTTTTTTATTATACTACCTCAGGTGTGAGTTTATGTTATACATTAAGGTGTTGATCTGCTGGTGTCAGTTTCTGTGACACAGTAATTAGTAAATTCGTAGGGGTGTTTGTTGTAATTTAGATGTATATGTATATGATTTTTTTTTCTTCCACCAATGTTGTGCCACATTATATATGATACAAAATTAGGTTGGATATTTATTGACAATGGTAAACTTCACAATTTTTAAGAACCTTTTAAATGTAAATTTAAGAAACTACTTGAACATAGGAAAAAAATTTGAAAAGTATATCGACATGTTGTCGAGGTTGTAGACTGTTTAAGTTTCAAATTTTATCCAATTTAAGCGGTCCTCGTTATTTCATTAAAATTTAGATCGTTACAAACTTTAAAGACTAATGTCGTAAGTTGGATGAAATAACAGATCTTCTAGGAGTCATACATGCATATTATAATTTGTATTTTTAACGTTGGAAAAAAAAATTAGGTACAAGAAGGTATGTGTTTTTTAGATATTTCACTTAATATTATTCATTTAATTGCATTTAAATTCGCATCATATATTTCAATCGAACTATTCTTATTGAGTGAAGTATCTAAAGAGGTTCTATTTAGATATACCTAAGTTTTTTTTCCTTTAATGTTTAATTTTAAAATTAATAACTTTTTTATGATTGTCAGAATAGTAAATTTACTGGTTATGAAGATTTCATCCATGAGATTAAAGAAAGGATTTCACCTTGAAAGGAAAGGAATACCTTCCTTTTTAGTTGTGCTACATGCATACTTCACGGTACCTTACTTTACTGTATCAGATACTTTTTGAAATACGTATTCGATAAGTCATGTAGCAAATCTATGACGTGGTGTATCGAGATTGGTGTATCCGATTATTTTATTCACTTTGACCGGTAAATTCGATCTCTGATACTCCTCGATATGTTTCGAAACTCCATGTGTCAATCTGGTCTTGTAAAACTGCTGATAGTTTTTGTTATATCGCAAGAAAAATGAGTGAAATATGAAGCATGAAGGAGATTCGAATTCAAGACATGCCACACTATTAATATTTTATTAATTAATTTATTGAAATCTAATATTTTTAATTAAAATTTAATATATATATATAGAATTATGCTAATATGTTTTGCAAAGCGCAGCAAAACGTGCACTTTGTGATTCTAGATCATTGGATTGTGCTTTGTGATTTGTGTCAACTCGATGATCAAAGATCCCATGGTTCCACAATCGCAAAGCGCGCGTTTTGTCGTGCTTTGCAAAGCATAGTAGCACAACTATATATATATAACCGCATTTGTATTTAATTTTTTTTTAAACGCCATATCGCCGCATTTGTATCATATTTGATACGATACCCGCACCCGCACTCGTACAACACATCTTTTTAGTTTTGACATGGACTTCATGGTTTATTTGTATCAACAGAAGCATGAGTACATCAATCATAATTTATGTTTCTCTTTAAGTTTATAGTGGAGTCATAATTTGATTTTTTAAATCCATCATGGTTTCTTTCTTTAATAGTAAAATTGCACGTTTAATCTAATGAATCCCCATCTTGGAAATGACCTATATATAATTTAACTTTTATTTCTTGTATTATTAAGAGTATGACATTGCAAAACTGTTTTCTCCGTGAGCCAAGTTTTCTTAGTGTGTACTAATAAACTATATTTGTGCAATATTTTAGATACTTTGAATTTTACGGTGCGAATACACAATACACAGTAAGAAAAACAGTATTTGAACATTATTTTCACTGTAAAAAAAATGAATTTGCTTTTCTTTTACGCGCAGAGTACCATCCGCCACTAGTAAAAATCAATGTCTTAGATAGATGGTATTCTTCAATTGTCAGCATGTCATAAAAGTTACTTAACAGTTACTTGAACCTAATTTTGTTGTATGCAACATTGCAACATGCCAACATGGTCTTGATAAGTGTTTGTTTATGGATAAACAAATAATAAAACTTGAGTGAATGGGAAGAAATCTGGCATGTCCCATGTGATATGTCTTTTGATGCACAGTACACTTACACATCATAATGTTACTTGGTAACAAAATATAAGAATCAATGGATGAGGCATCACATCAGATCAGCATGTTTTTTTGTTACTGTTCATCTTACAAGTTCTTTTGCGGATCAATTTCCCCAGTTAAATCTTTTCTTTTTGTTAGGTAATTTTAATTTCTTTTGCATACAAAAATATAAAATTATAAATACTTTTTTAACAAGTTTCATTTGTTTCATTCGAAATTTTTAAAATTGTATTTTTTTTTTTACCTTCTTTAAATAAAAGAGGAATAACTTGAGTATACGTAATATCTGTCTTTGAGGAGAAAATATTTGTTTTAATTTTCAGAGGCGTGTATGATATTTAGATGCATTAAAAGGACGCACATGAAATTTGGCCTTTTCAAAAAATATATTTATTGTCCGTATGCTTACAACGCACATTTATAAAAAATCAGAAAATAAACTTGCAAAAATCTCTTAAAATAGTTCATGTTGAAGTTTGAACTCCTAATCTCCTAATGAAAATAAAAATTTTGTGGTTTATCACTACACTAAATAAGTCTCGCCCTTTTCAAATTATTTGACACCATTTGTCTTGTAATTAACCATATACAAAGAATCCTCATAGGAAAATTTACATAATGGGTCTAATTTTGGGCCGGTTTAAAAACAATAAATAATTTAATACTCCTAATTTTTTACAAATGGTCAAAAACGCTATAAACAATAGCGCACCTAAATTCTTTGATTATTTTATTATTTTTTTCTACTTGTAAGTTTTCCAAATTTTTAGAAAAATAAAAGCGCAATTAACAATTGCACCTCCTAAATGAATTTCAACTATAACTTCACTGAAAGTTTCACAATCATTTCAATTCTTTAGAAACACGACTAACAATAGCGCTCATATTTTCTGCACCGAAGTGAAACCCATACAAAAATGAAAATAACAAAACATTTTATGTAATTTACATTTTAGACCGTTACAGTTAATAGTGTCGCCGACTATTTGTAATTTTTTTGGAGATTTTAGGTTATCATTTCTAGTTCGACCCAAAATTAAGCCTATTATGAAAATTTTCCATTTCCAAGGTTGACTATATCATATTTTCATAAAGTCAAAAATGGAGGCGCCCTTTAATTGCGGTCCTGTGTTATTTTATTGATAATTCATTAATTCCGGTGTAAATCCACAAAATCATTGTAAATTCAAATTAGTTTACATCTCTAATCTTCATCATTGATTAGAAAGATAGTAAAGTTATTTGCACATCATGAATTATATTTCATGAATTGAGATCACCTATTTTTTATTTTTTGAAAAGTAGGACTCTACATTTTTTAATGTGAACTGTTGATAGTATTCAACGGATCAAATTAAATGAAAAATTTGTTCCCCTCAGTCAAATATGTCTGTCTGTTTTGATCTGACGGTCTACAAGAAAATAATAGAACACTCATTTTTCCTCAAAATAAAAGCATATTCGGATCCATATTTGGTATACGATGAGTAATTAAATTTTTTATGCTGTATCATTAAAGCTTATTCATAATTTAATAGTTCTAATTCTTGATCTGTTTAAATTCAAATTTAACTTTAAACTTTGTTTTTTTTTTAAATAACATTTCAAGAGTGTAAACAACTCATCCTTGGCAACTAATAGTATTATCAAATCATATTCATTTTTTTTTGGAAACTAATAAGAGTAAGAATAATGTTAACTACGTAATACTATATTTTGGTAAATATTATTTATTTGACCACAAACTTTTTTGATCCTATAAATTGAAGTGTATATGAATTATTATTTTTGACATATTAGAAAAGTGGAACATTATAAAAACTAGCATGTGCGAATTGAAAAATTATATATATAAATGCAGCATAATAAAATATAAACACAAAACTCCGGTTCAAATTTTGTTAGAGAAAGATCCAATTGAAAAGTTGGCAAAGTAAATATAGAAACAATCATAGCCGGCACATGATTTGGCAAATTAAATATAGAG
>CAXKVX010000371.1:0-18673 GCA_964058865.1 Eleocharis quinqueflora
ATGTGAGAGGGGGATGAGATCACCGAAATGCAGTTACCACCGCCAGATATTGCGAAATGCGAATCTAGATTCTAGAAGAGTCGTTGGGTGTATTACTACTTCGACGGTTCACATAGGAAAGTCTAAAGGGCTGGGTTTAAAGAGCTTACGAAAGAATCGGATAAAGATTGAATCTAAAGAGAACTTAATAGGGGCCGGATAATAAGAGTTTGTTCTAAGAAAATAGATTCGGCTCCTCTAAGGCCTGACCCTTATCAGGCCCTCGGGGTTGCAGAGAGCTGAATCAGGGCTGGGTAATAAAGGCTTTGGTCTCTTTTTTTAATTTTTTTAATTGTGAAAGAGTTGATAAGGGTCTGAGGGACTGACGTGAATAAGGGTTGCAGAGGGCCGGACGGGGTCAGGGCTTGAAAGGGTTAGGTAAATAGGAGCCTGTATTTTTGGAATAAAGCTCGACCCTTCTAAGACCCGACCCTTATAAGGCCCCCGACACTTTCAAAATCTTACTAAGGGCCGAATAATGGCCGAATAAGGGCCGGATCTAACAGAGACTTTACAAGGACCGAGCTGGAGGCCAAGAACTTATGGCATATCCCTGGGTTCATATAATTTCGAAACTAGTACTTATGAATTTCGAGATTAGATAGAATTGTAGGTTATTGAGTATTCATAAAATGGTCACTGCATACATGATATATATATTCATATATGCAGTTTAAATTATTTTGTATATAGTATAATATATGTAGAGTAGAGCTACATTGCTTCTAGAAGCACGGAGACATGTCGTGTTCTTAACTCAAAAACATAGTTATTTTGAAATTTTTACTTATCTTGCCTAATAAATTGTTCATATTGAAATATTATTGGAAATCAAATTCTAAGATTTTTTAGATTTCTATATTTTTAAATATTTTTTTGAAAACAGTCCTGAAGAGGTTCTTTTTAATATTAAACAAACCTATATTTAAAAAATAGCTAGAAAGTTAAAAAAACACAAAATTTGCTTTTCTAAAAAATTTCAACATGAACAATTTATTGAATATGATAAATCAAAATTTAAAATAATAAAGTATACTTTTAAGTTAAGAACACGAAAGGCCTTCGTGTTCCTAAGAGCATGATGATTTAAAAAAAAACGCAAAATATACTATATTTTTTGTTATTTTGTGGTGAAAAATGAATTTTCAATTAATTTAGTGAGTTCGTGTCCGACTTTAATTTCAACCTCAGTGCTTAGACATAATTGTACTTGGACTTAAATGGTCTTTGAATCCTTCACTGCTTTACTCAATATATGTATTATATCAAGGAACATATATATTGGAAGCTTAAATCAAACACGTGTTTAGTGCTCCTGTGGAAAAGGCATTAGTCCCAAATCCCAACCCTTCGAACATCAGTTAGCGCAATTCATTTTCCTCTTGGAGTTGATAATAAATTCTTTATCTTCTGATTACAGACAAATTGTGTATCAGTTCCAATTCCACGAGGCAATATTACAACTAGACAAAAGACTTGAAACTAGTTTCATACCAGTTGCACCATCCAACGGCCAATAATTCACGCAGGGTTCTGAAACTCGGAATCGGAATCGGAATCGGAATCGGTTGTTTGATTGCCGACTCGGAATCGGATGAATCGGCTGGAATCGAAAGAATCGGATCGGTAACTCGGAGTTTTTTGACAGAAGTCTTATTTTGTAGCAAAAAATAAGAAAAAATGGTAAAAATAATTTGTAAAAAACTGTATATGTTAATTAAGACAATATTACACTCACATAATTTACTAATATGTAAATACTTACAAACAGAACACATTTTTATTGCGAGAAACTATGTCGAGCTGGTTGGATCATCTCATTGTCCTTTTTATTAAAATATAAATATGGATATTGTTGTATAGAGGCAAAATTCTTTGACAGACGCATATTTTACATACTTAAAATTCTAGAAAAAATAAAGAAAATTACTGTGCAAGTTTCATGTCAAAACTCAACGTTTGACCCTTTGAATAATTTAAAATCCATTAACACAAATTTAAATTCGGATAAATGGAGGTGTCCACTCACTAGACAAATGGAGATGACTCAACACATAATTAAGGAGAAAAGTTGCTGGGCAATGCGTAAATCATATGGCCATTTGATTTGTCTAGACCTAGCTCATTGTATCGATACATTGCATATGGATCAAATATCTCTCTAGTTTTACATAGACCATGTGTATCCATGAGACAACAAATAAAAAAGGAGCAAAAATATCTGACAGGAAAGTGATTGTCAGAGAATGAACTTGGCTCATCTTGAGTGCACCTAGCTAGTGAATCTCAACATCTAACGGTGTACATACTCCCAGCCTAAGCGATTAAGAAAAGAAGAAAAAAGAGAAATTAGGCATCTCTGACAGCGAAGCGTCTCTCCCTTTCCTTTTGATCTCTCATTCTCTCCTTATTTTCTGTCTTTCTAGTTCCTGAGAAAACCTAGCATTGGTGGCGCGCCTCCACTGTCGATTTAACACCTGACTCGGTAACTCGGCAGACTCGGCAGAAAAACTCGGGTGACTCGGCCGATTCGTCACTATTCATCCGAGTTTTTCCCAAAAACTCGCACAAGCACGAGAATCGGTAAAACTCGCCCCGGACATGGCCGATTCCGAGTTGAATCGGCCGAGTTTCAGAACCATGAATTCACGTGCCGCGCGGTACGGACGCTGTAGAATTGATTCAGGGGATCTATATTTATGAAGTTTATTTGCACGAATCTTGACGCAATTGGACGGTAGTGATTTTCTGTATTGCACGAGCCGCGCGGCACAAGATCTGGTTCCAGGTGAATATTGAAGCTGTTTGCCCTACCTAGGTGAAATTCTGCAAAATATCAATATGTGTTGACAAGTACTCCAGTCTGCTTCCAAAGTGAAATTAAATACTTTCAACTTCTCAAGGTATATCTGGAGAATCCTCAAAATTGTGTTGATCATATACTTAATTACTACACAACGCATACAGACGGACAGACAGAAAGAAAGTAGAGAGTTGAAAATTGTAGAAAACCAGGAAATATTTGCTTGGTTCTCTTCTGTAATGGTACTGGTACATTAACAATACCAGTCCAACACTAACAACTAACAAGGTTCTTTGAGTTTTCATGTTGAGTCGTTGAGAGCTAGCAAGGTTTCTGACAGGTCCTCTTCATTTATGGATTGATCATCTGTTAGATGCCTTGTTTTGGGAACTTGTGCACTTATTGATATGGCACCGAAGTGAGTCCTGCATGATGTTGGTGACCTGTGAATTGGGAACTTGGGATGCTTTGTATACAATTGAACAAAGCTTTATTTCCAAAACAAATGAACTTATAATCAAGTTTATCAACAGATAAATAATTCATCAATCAACATACATTTCTCAACTGGTTTAATCAGAATCAAGCAGATATACAATATATATGAATTGTTTTTTAATTTGAGATTATTACACCAGATGAGAAGTGTCAATCCCAGTTCTGTGAACAGGTTAGGGTATTGAAAAATGAAAATTAGTTTCCTTTCTTTTAGTAAACTATGAGGTTCTCAGCCCCCCATCAACCCCCAAAAATTTGTAAAAGATAATATTATACAAAAAGATCAGGATATCACAGTCATAAAGAAAAGAAATCAAGCAAACATGAAAAACTATACAGAAACAAGTTTTCTGCACTCCTGTAAGTTTTCTTTCATATCATATCGGGACAATCTCATGCTCCTCTTTCTCCAAATTCAAAGCAAGTGGTGATTTCCATCCACCTCCAGAAACTCAGTCACATCTACTTAATGGGTATACCAGTATGGATATGATACAGTATATTACCAGTATGAACCCTTTACTGATACATTTTGAACAAGGTGAGCCATCTGGTGTTATTATTTTCCAATTTGAATAAAATTATTCCCAGTATACATATATTTCATTCAATCCCAATAAGCCAGATGTAAGTCAACATCTTCCTTTTGTAGTTCTATGACAGAAGATCAGACCACTAGACTGTCAATTGAGCTTTCTTTTTGTGGTATGATGTTTTGGAAGTTCAGAACACAGTCTTGAAATTTTCAAGGAGTGCATGTTGTAACACGGCACTTCGGTAAACGCAACCCACTTAAAAGAAATGGGGTTTTTAAATTTTTTTAATGATGGCTATCAGGTAAGTACACGAACCAAAATAGATTCGAGACTGGCGTTTTCAAGAACCAAAACTAGTTTGAGCCAACCAACCTTATCCAGACATCGAAATCTCAGAAGAAATGAGGTATTTGGAAAATTATGGCTATCATGGCATCATGCACACAAGTGACAAGTACAAGAACAATAGGAATGAACCATTATGATTAGATACAACCAAAGCACATGAAAGAATTCTCAATTGAACAGCTTAATTAATTAGACATGGTTCTACTCTTTTTGGAAAAACAAAAATACATGATTCTCAGGCTCTAAAATAAAATGCATGAATTTTGAAATAGAGATGTTTTCTTTTTCAAATCTTAAATATACAACTAAACAGTTTACAAACTGAAACTATAATTTGTCCTTTAACATCTTTTATTTTAGATCACACTGAACATATGGAATTAAGTTTTCTATGGCATTGATATCTATACTACGCAAGCATCTTAGCACAGAATTCCAAATGTACATGTGATATGCTATTAGCTGAACTAGTAGCATTCCGCTTTGTTTATTCTGAAATGACCAATATCTTAGTACTGAAATCAAATAGTGAAAATTTATGTAAAAAAAAACCACCTACCTAAGTACATACTAAGCTTTCAGCCAAGAAAAATGACAACAGAAACACATTATGCAAAGTACATCAATTCTCATGGAACTACAAGTCAAACCAACAAATCAGACTTTTTTTAGAAATGTACTCCAAGGAAAGCTGAGCTAAGTTGCAAAAGCAAACTATGATGCGACATACAACAGCACATCACATACTTGGCAAATATCAATCTTCCTTTTGACTCAAACAAACCAACTTACTGCAAAAACAGATTAATTGGGGTGATCTGAAAACAAGAACAAATATGATGATCCAAAAGACAATTCGTTGCTATTCAGAGAAATAATTATTTTCATATTAATTGCTAACAAGTATTGACTTGATTTCCATGTGGATTTCAAGGGCAAAAAGAAAATACCATTTAGTTAATTGGAGGAAAGTGTGATAAAAAAAAAGCAACATGGATGCATCAGAGTTGGACTTTTGATTATCAGCTGTATAAAAAAAAGCAACATGGATGCATCATTGATGAACAATTCTAATCATATATAGAAATCAAATAATTTATCCCTCGTTCAAACAATCCTTCATCTCCTCCCATCACATTCTCTCAGCATAGTCTTTTTCTCTGAAATCAAAACAATTCTAACAATACACGATCACAAACGATCACGAAATAATATATTTTCATTAACCGTTTTGTTATTCAAACGAAATAAGTTTCTTTGATTGTAATCGTTTCGTTTGTCACGAAACAAAACGATTAAACGACCAACCATTGGCGACCCTAAAGGTGGGCCATCTGGTGCTATTATTTTCCTATTTGAATAACACCATTGCTCCCAGACTCCCAGTATACCTATTTCATTTAAAGCCAATAAGCCAGATGTAAATCAGCATCTTCCTTTAAAAGCTTCATTACAGCGAACTAGACTGTCAATTGAGCTTTCTTTCTACGGTACGGTGCTTTGGAAGTTTAGACCACCGTCTTGAACTTCTTGAGTGCATGTTGTAATACGATGCTTTGGTAAACACAACCCACTTAAAAAGAAATTGGGTTTATAAAAATTTTAAAGATGGCAATCATGCAAGTATGCAAACCAAATGAAGCAAAAATGAAGCAAGATAAGTTTTTGGCTATAGTGCTAATCTTTTATAGCAAGGTAAATGAAGCAAGATAAATTTTTGCACTAATCTTTTATGAATTTATCAAATCAGCTCATTCTTTGCCAAATGAAGCAAGATAAATATAGCAAGGCAGGAACAGTCTTTGGAACTTTTCTGTTACGCGCCAGCTGGTTTCAGATGGGGGAATACATGAAATCTTAATATTTAAGATTTTTGGCTAAGTTTAACAATGTTATGTTTAGTTTTAAATTATGTGAGGTTTAAGACTTTTTGTGGCAAGGGTAATATTATGTTATGTTATATAGCAATCCCACTTTTGTGTAATTAATAGGGCTTGCGAGGGCTGGACTGCATTGTGTGAACCTTCTTTCATGTTGAAATGGTAATGCCTACTCCCTATACGGGCTTTAACTATATATAAAAACACTGAAACTATAATTTGTCCTTTAAACATCTATTATACTTAGATCATATCGAACATATGGAATTAAGTTTTTGAAGTATGTCATTGATATCTACACTATAATGTGCATGTGATATGCTATAGCCGAACTAGTAGCATACCTCTTTTGTTTATTCTGAAATGACCAATATTTTTTTATTGAAATCAAACGGTCAAATATTATGTAAAAAAATAACCACCACCTACCTAAGTACATACTAAACTTTCAGGCAATAAAAACGACACCAAAAAAACAAATTATGCAAAGTACATCAATTCTCATGGAACTACAAGTCAAACCAACAAATCATACTTTTAGAAATGTACTCCAAGGAAAGCTGAACTAAGTGGCAAAACCACAAAAGCAAACTATGATGTCATATACAATAGCCTACGGTCTTTAATCTTCAAAAAAAATGATGTCATATACAACAGCACATCACATACTTGGCAAATATCTAACTTCCTTTTGACTAAAACAAACCAACTTACGGCAAAAACATATTAGTTTGGATGATCTGAAAACAAGAACTAACATGATGATCAAAAAACAAAGTTTGTTGCTACTCAAAGACAATTATTTTCATATTAATTGCTAGCAAGTATTGACTTGATTTCAATGTGAAAGATTTTAAGGGGAAAAAGAAAATATCAATTAGTTAACTGGAGGAAAGTGTATGAAAAAAGCAACACAGATGCATGTGTTGTACTTCTGATTAACGGCAGTATAAGTTCAACGATCCCAATTATTACACATTTGGTAAAAAAACTAAAAATTAATCCCGGTACAATATTCTCCTAATGCCCTTTTTGTATAAATTATCCCTTTTGACGGAATTTAAACACTGAGTGGACTGGTAGCTTGGTACCAGTGATGTTGATGATGCAATAATACTTCACTGAAAATGCTCCTTGTAGCATCAATCAGGATCCACATTTCTGCTGAGACTAGGTACTAGTGGAGGATTTAAGGTGGTATTTTTGTTTTTTGTTATTTCCACTTTCAGGATGACATATGAGGTTGTTTCTTTAATAAAACAGGTAGCTGTTACTTGGAAGAACAAGGAAAAAAATTACTATTATCTTGTTGTTTTTGGAAAAGAGAGACTTCATTAATCATTATTACTTCAAATACTAGTAATGATTGCAACATGTTGCAAAAAGCTAGAGGAACACTAATGGTTGTGTTTGATATCCACATAACTCCATCTTAATCAAAACAATTTTCATTGTGAGGCTCAGCAATACCTTCTAGATCTCAAGTGTTTTGCATCTGCTACATATAGACGACACATTTTACACAACATTATTCTTTGTAACTCTCTAAATATCCAAGACCAATACCAACAAACTATTATCTTCTGATTCTGCTCCAACAAATGCATCCAAATTATAAAATCAAATATGAACAAAACAACTAGTTTCAACAGAAAGAACAACTGACCATATGATTGCCATCTTAAGGCACAATCTTAGAAGCCTTGAGCTTCTCGATACAATTATTGAACGAAGCAATGGTGTTTCTGAAACCAAGAAATCCGTGCTCCTTGCTCTTATTCATTGTATCCAGGTGCTCAAATTCTAGCCCGAGAATCAAATCTACATACCACCAACTACCAACATCACTAAGCTTCGTCTCTGTAAGACCCAACTCCTCCACCATCTCCTCCCACAACTCCTCCTTCCCTTTCATCTCCTCTTCGAGCCTAAACCGCGTCTCCTCACCTTCATACCCGACCCAATCAAGCCCAAAATGCTCAGCCAGCATTGGCCACAGCTGCTTCCACTTGAAAACATCCCCATTGCTGCAATTGAAAGCCTCATTCTTTGCAAATGGGTCTACAGCAACCCAGATCTGATGCTCGGCAATCAGATCCGCATCTGATGCATCACTGAATCCCAACCATGCAACCCGACTCCCAGGAAACCTCAATTTAGTCCCTTCTTTACGGCAAATTGCCGCATAGACACACAATGAAGCAACTATATTCATCTTGCTTTTAGGAGAGAAACCAAAAATTACCGATGGCCGATGTACCGACCAGCTAACGGACCCATTTCTCTTTGAAACCTCTTCAAATAGAATGTCCTCCAAGTCATAGTAGAAATTTGGTGTATCCAGCCGGGGCATATCCTCTGAAAAGGGAGAATTTACGGTCTGAATCTGGCTTATGATCTCAAACGGGCCAACATAGTGCTTGCGCCCGGTAAGCAAACACACATGTTGCAAATTAGGGCAGGAAGGAATAACAGCAGACAGCACATTGCGCAACATGGCAGAATTGACCTCGCGGTTGTCGGCCTCCGAGCCGGAATCCGACCATGCTGTATAAAAGATATGCGTGATGTCAGTTAAAGGGGAGATCTTGGAGACGGTCTCGGCCGGGTTAGAGATGTCACACTGGATGTGATCGACGGAGGGGGAATCAGCAATGGAAGAAGACCAGACAGGACGAGGGTTGCGAGAGACAGCGAAGACCTTCCAGGGACCACCGGGGGTATCGGCGAGGGGAAGGATGTCGACAAGGCTGGTGCCGACGATGCCGGTGGCGCCGATCACGAGACCGAAGCTCTGGTACTTGGGCTCGGTGGAGGCGGAGACTTCGTCGAGCTTTTTCTTGGTTGCGCCGATCGCGCCTGCCCACCACCAGCTCATGTTTGGTTTGGTTTGGTTTGATTTGATTTGCTTATTTCGCAGAGAGAGATTGAATCGAGGAGAGGGGAGGAGGGAAAATGGAGAGGGACTCAAGTTGTGATTGGTTTATGAATCGGTTTGGTTTTGGTTGTTTGTATAAATGGGATCCACGTGGAGAACAAGGAATTGTGGATGAGGATGCACAGCACAGCCCAACACAGCTGGGATTTATAAACTGTTGGATTTTTCTTCCAGTTGCGTGGCTGATTAATCTGATGTATAATTGAGCCTAATTTGGTGGGTATAAGTCGGATTCTCTCCAACTGCATTAAGAGTTAGGTCTGCTATCTGAACCATACAACAAGTATCAGAAGGTTGTGCATCCACTGCAATTCATTTAAGAGATATCTCAAATGATTTCTGAAATGGACTCGCGAAGAATCATGAAAGATGTTTAGTTTAGACTTTTAGTAGCAGGGATGTGGATTTGGTGTAGCAAATTAGAGGTGACGTTCGTGGAAGCTTATCCTATGCCGCACGATGCGGTCGGCTAGGATTTGTTGTGCGGTAGAAAACGACTGTCCAAAATTTGATTCAGGGGATGGGTTTCAGTTTATGTCCGGCTCAATCTGTTGATGATAAATTCAAATTCATGATCAAATCAAGTTATAATTATCTACTAATATTCAATCTATGTTCAGTTTATCTTATAATCAAATAATGTTCACTATTTGTCAATAAACTAATCACGTGGGTCTGATTCTGAACACCACAGTGCACAGTCATTTTTAAATGTAAACTCTTTCATCACTGTACCGAATAACTTAGGTTCATTTGTGCGAATAATTTAGTTTTTTTTATGAAAGAGAGGGTTAAAACTTGGTTAATCTATTTAAATGTTTGAACATATTTGCATTTAATCATACATTGAGTCATCAATTAGTCTACAATTTGTCCACGTTGAGCTCGTAATTAGTCCAATTCAATTTTAGTAATTGAACTCGAACCGGACTTCAATCAAGATTAAGAAATAGTCTATTATATAAATATTCAGGTGTTCGGTTCATTTTGTCCTGAACCGCCATATTCATTAGCAGTTCTAATTGGATCTATAATTTTAATATGCACGAATCTTGATACACATCGAACGGTCCGTATTTGCGACACATCCACTGCTGGTAGAGGATTTGGATTCAGCGTTCGTATACCGCATTGATTTTTTTTTAGTCGTCAATAAATCAATCTTGATTGTCCAAGAAAACTTTTACGACGACCAAGTATATGATCAGATAGTTAACCATGCATTATAACTTTTTTTTTTCTTTTATAGCAGCATATTTTATATTTTATATTTTATAGGTGAAATTTTTCCTAACATTGTTGTAATCAATTATTATCGCCAAAGACATCTACATTGGTAATTGCTTAGCAATTATTTATGCTGATGTGTCAATTATTTTTGTAATTATTAGGTTGCATCTCTATTATTTATTTAGCAAATTTGTTTATTAAGCAATTATTGCTTAATTGACACACTGTCAAAATGATTGGATCAAAAAAAAATTCTCAATTTTTTTTACTCAATGCATAGAATTGCTAGGATGAAGTGTTAGCAATTTATAATTTCTTTAATTGCTAAAAGTGATGGCATGACTGTTTAGCAATTAAATTAAATTGCTTCAATGTATATGCTCTAACCACAGGGGCAGATTCAGAGCTTAATTAAGCTCGGACACAAATCCGCTAAAACTCACTAAAATATCATAAAAAACTCATTTTTCACTAAAAATAAATAAAAATACACTAAATTTTGCGTTTTTTTTAAATCAACTCCGGACTTGCCTCTAAATAGATCCGCCCTGCATAACCATATGTGATATATTAGCCTGGATTAAAACTATGCTAATTAGAGACAATTAAATAATTTCACTTTTAAATCAATAGAGAGAATATAGATTGAATTCAATGAGAAAGATATAATTGATTTTGTAGAATGAAGGTTTTATTCCATATCGATTCTTACTACTGAGTCTGTATTTGTAAAGGCATTCTACACATTACTTGTAACTAGCTTATCTAACTAATTACAGTTACGACAAATCTTGCTTCTTGTTACAATTCGCATAACAAACTCATAACAATGTAACAGACTGTATTCTGAATTTCTGGTAGACAGAACCGAATTGTATCTGAGTCAGGCTTTCCTTGAGATTTTCTGCAGCAGTGGTTTCTTTGATTTATTAAATAGACCCACAGATGTTTAGCTCTATAAAAAAAATTAAATCGTTTCAGCGATGTTTTTCATTCATTCAGGATCATCAAACAGCTATTCATTTATGAAAACATGATTTTCCTCGTTCCAACAATGTATTTTATTGATTCATCGATGTAAAGCAGTTATTCATCCATATTTTACATCTTTTGATGCATGCCGACATCGCTACATGCATGTCCCAACACCATTCCGAAATTTTGCCCCCTAACAGAAAAACTACATTTTTTACCTTATAGTCACCCGCAGTGTTACCAACCACCTGAAATCCCTGACCTCCAAAACATCGATGAAAATAGGATTTTCATCGTTTCAAAGATGAATTTCAGCGGTTCATTCATGTAATGAGGCCATTCATCCATGATTATTCAACTGGTTATAAAATAACTGAAATTGAATATTTAATTTTCCCCTTGGTTAATAAAAAAGTTAAAGTTTTGTTATTATAGATTAGTATAACAGAACAAAATTCTTATTTTTCCCACCTTTTTTATTAATGCAAACAAGGTAAACGAATTCTTTGTGAAACAAAATTATTAACTCAACAAACAATTGACCTCTACTTCTTGTAATATGAGAAATATACTACTAAAGAACCCATGACCTAACTAATAACCTCTTACAATTTGGAGAAACTTTCTAGGATACAAGTAATTTTAATCATCAACATCATAACATATAGCATGTAAATCAGGAATTGCAGTATGATGCAAGCGCTAAAGAAGAAAAGCATTATATGGGTGTAGTGGTGTACTAATTGTTCTCTGATGGCGCATAGCTGCCAATGGCATGTCAAGTTACGAGGCAATATTGAGACATGGAAATCAATTAGAGTACCACTAGCGCTCCGCGCGAAGAAGTTAAATTTTAAACTTTCGTATTGCAATAATAAAATTATAATAAATTATTTAAATAAAAAATATATAAAAAACAGGAAAAAAATTTTGCAAAAAAATTTAAAAATATAATCTAATGTGGACATAAATAGTGACGATTATATCGCGTCATGTCATGAGTATATTAGATTAGATTTGAAGTTGTGAAACTTTTCCTTTTTTTACTTTTGTTTCATGAACTTGACAATGACAAGGTGCGGATTAGGGCTTTCTGGCCCAATCCCAAATCCAAACTTTCAAATGCCTAACCAAGGCCATTTTGGTTTACAAGTTATGTGTGTTAATTTGCACGAAAGAAATACAAGCCACATAGAATTTTTGGATTTTGACGTTGGATTTAACAATTTAATAAACTGTATGAACGTCATTCATACAAATTATGAACATAATATATTACACAATTAGATATTAATTATATGTCATAATATATTCATAATGAGTGATCAATAAATATGAAGTGTTGTAAGAATAGATTCTGAATGTGCAGAAAATTCATTTTGGTAGTTTCATTTACTGATGGACTGAATCACAAATTTATCACCTCTACTAAAGAGCACCTGGTCTCCAAAAAATAAGCATCAAATTCTCTCTCACACAGCAGAAAAGAAAAAGAAAATGTTACTATCTCCAAAGAAAAATATAGGAAAGAGAAAAGAGAAAAAAAAAGAGAAAAGAGAAACTTTGCATAATATCTCCATCGATTCTGCATGAATGTTGTCAGGTAACGTACTAAGAAAACGAACAACTTAATGCTTATTATCTTGGAAGACCTTGCAGCCAACACAAGACGATACCAAAAGGAGCTTCAAGCAGAATTCCAAAAACAACGATCATGAAACAAAAATATCATTTTCGCATTCTATTACGATCCTCTCAAGTGATCTCGAATTATAAATTAAGATTTATCATTTGATACTCAATTTACCCTTGCCCATTAGTATCGTAGTGAAGGTGTATAAACAATACACTACTAAAACAACTCAAGCATCAAGCATAGTATGAGATGTACAAACTAAATTCCTTCTCTTAAGCTGCTCAAAAGAGGCAAACTAAAACCTCTTTTCAGATGTCAGATCTATTGTTCAAATTTCATACATCTTCCTCCAATTCTGATGTTTCCATTAGAAATGTTATCAATTCTCGGTAGTCGGTATAGACGTATAGATATGGTTCAAGCAAAGAAGCTCATCAAAATAGCCCAATATTACGAGTTAAATGGTTTTGCTAATATGTGGGAACTGGGAACGAGGCATAAATCTTAGTTATCTGAATATTTAGAGACTAGGTTTTGTAATGACTTTCTTTATTATACATGTTTTTCATTCTTTACTGATTTTTCTCTTCTGAAACAAGGGGCAGCATGTCGAGTAAATAATTGATCTCCATTTACATGCGAATACATTTTTTTTTAAAAAAAATTCAATTGAATAAGAGGAGAGCCTACTATATATGCCTAACAAATCAAGGCACCGAACTGTGAGATGCAAATATAGTTTTTGAAAAGAAAATCAACATGAACTTCGCGAGCTGGCATCATTTAGTTCCAGGCTTAGTCTCTGAAAGAAGCCCAGCCTTTTTTTTGCCAAACCCACATCCAACTTTTCTAATGCCAACCAAGACCATTTTGGTTTATACATTTTTATTTTCCTTCAGTCAAAACCAGCAATATTCTTTTAGCAATCCCCAGTATTCTTTCCTTGTCATTTGTATTTCCGCATTATAGACCAAATATGTACCATTTTAGCAAGCCCCGGTATTGTTTCGTTACCATTGAGGTATTGATCCACAAACATTCTCAGTTCGTACTTCGTAACAAAATGTCTAATTCCACTACATATTTATTATGGGTTTCAAAAATTAATATATTCATTCTTATTGTTTTTTAAAGAAAAAAAATCTTAATAACCTCTGTCACATCCAAATTCAACACTAACCATCCTCAACTTGCTCCGGTATTATTTCGTTAAATACAACACTAACCATCCTCCTGCATCATGCTCTCCAGGGCAGATTTCATCACATCCAAATTATTGCGAGGCGCTACACCCTTGTCATAGAAATCCAACCTATCCTCAACTTGCTCTCTTAGCTTTTAACCAAAGATTGTTGTATTCATTTCTGAAAACAAAACAGTTAAGATAATTTTCAGCTCATAATTATAAATAAATCTTTTCCATCAAATAATACTTAGCATGCTACTCGTTCTTAATCAGAATCAAACTTAAATATACCACAATGCAGGTCAGCATCAAATCTAATTATCATCAACCGAAGGAGAAGTACTAGTCAAATGTACAGTAAATATTCAGACATACCAGAGAAGCAGTCGATCCTGGAGGCAATGGAGCACTTGTTTGCCAGGTAGCGAGCCATTTGGCCCTTGTTACGACTAGATGCACGCCCAATAAAAGAGGAGTGGAATATAAGACCATACTTGGGTGTGTTTCCCTGAGTTTTCAATGCTCTAGAACAAAAAAATATATATCAAAATTGAGAAAAGCCAAAAACAAGATTAGAGGAACACATTCTCAGTAAGGAGTTCATAACAGAGAGTCTACCGCACCTAACACAAGCAGATTTAATTTTTCCAACTTTATTAGGAAAATGCTTCTGAACAGCATTTTGCCTTCCCCAATATCCAAAAGAGAGAATCAAACTCAAATAAGCTTCAGATATGTAGATAAGCATAAGCACGTACATGCATCCACACACACAGGACAGAAAGAGATGACAAGGTCCCATTATGCTCATGGTAATTTTAAATTCAGATGAAATCAGATCAAGAAATATAACCTGAAGAGAGCCTTCTCAGCACCAAGTATCTGAAGAGTAGAAGCAGGACATTTTGCCAGATTTGTAAGGCTACCAGCATGAGAAATCAACCGTGCACCCACTACCTCGCCAATTAGAGAAGCCATATTTGGTGCAATATCATTCATCTTGGTCACAAGATAGTCATACAACTTCCTGTATTCAGACAGGTTAATGACTCTCTGAGCAAATTGTTGCACATTGATCAAGTCAATTGGAGAAATGTCTTGACCTGATGAAAATTGAATAAAACAAATTCAGTTTATAACCACATTAACAACACAAATGAACCCATCAGGGTCCTCGTACTAAAAATAGATCATAAACATTCCTTACAAAGATTATTGGCTGATAATATCAATTACTCCAGAAATACCTCAACAGAACATTATTTTATCTCTCTATACTATTAAGGAGCTTCAAAAGACAAAACACTCAGTGGCTGTGATTATCTCTGTTTAAGGCGGATGCAACATGAACCATCCGATTAACCCTGCTTAGGGCGGATGAAACCAGGACCGTCAGATCAATGACTCTAATGCACAAGTGTCTCTGCTAAAATTTCCGACTTCTACACCAAGTCTAACACGGCATCGCCACATAAAATCAATCGGATCATTTTTGTCTTTTAAAAAACACGCGCAAATTGAAACCCCTGTCGCAACTCTCTCATGTGATTCTAACCGCTTAATTAAAAATGAAACGATCAATCACTCCCGCGCCAAACATGATTAATTTCTCTCTCAACAATCACAGACCTATCACTGAAATTGTATTTTACGAATTTTTATTGAACAATCACGGACCTATCAAGCCTCTCGCTGGTACAGGGTATGAAATTGATCAATTAAAACTACAAGATATGCCTCTAATTCTTGGGTGATAGAGAGTATCTCACGGACATATCTATACAATTGCAAATGTGGTCACTACAAAGAAGACCAAAAATTCAAGTACACGACTTTGCCCCAGTATAGAAGACCGAAAATTCATGTACACGACTTTGCCCCAGTATAGAAGACCGAAAATTGTATGATGCAGCTTTTGAAAATGGTATGCATTCTACAAAACAAAACTGGTACGCGATTATGACAATATGATATATTTACATTACAATTTTGAAACTCATAATTCAAATTACTTTGGTAGAAAATAAAAATATTATTTTGCCAATAACAAATATAACTTAGAGCTGATAAATAATGTTCAGTCATGTTTCGTGCACACTATTGTATTCCGTGGCTGTGCACGAGCACGATTACTAGTTATCCCATAAACCAAACAAGACCAACCACAAATTTCCTGACAGATGAATCTATCAGGTCACAAATTTGTTCCAGTTCTACAAATTTCAACCATATAATGTAAATTGAGTTCTAACTAACAGTTCACAACTTTGTACCAGAAAAAATGAAAAAAATAGATATGGAGAAGTTACCCATGGATGCTTCAACAATGTCCTTTGCCTTGTCTTCGTCTCCAACAATGTCTGCCAAAGCTGGTATATGAGTCTCAGATAAGTCGGACTCGTTCTCCACAAACTTAGCAAGCTTTGCGTAAAGATAATTTTCGTTCACAATTTTCACAAGCTCTGGGAAATGGTAGCCATACCACTCTCTGCATTTATAAAGGAAAGGTTACAGACACCCAGATGGAGTGTAAGTGACAAAGATTAGTCATTTGGTATTGATGAAGAAACATGAAACATATAGCATAACATCTGGGGGTAGACCGGCAGACAATTTAGCATTCAAATGGTAACATAACAAAGAGCTATCTATTTATCAACAGGAAGACAAAGTTTACTAAATGTTTGATTAGGCTTATGCAAGAACTTGGTCATCTGTTAAACTAATCAACAATTATGAGCAAGAATCCTATCATATTAGGCTACAGAGATTTTGTCAATATGCAGCACTCGAATAAGTATATGCAGGAGCTAAATATTAATCAGATTGCACTAGAATTTTTTTAAACACATATAATGAAGCTGATAAACACCTACATAATACAAAACACAAACCTGACTCTCATAGAGAAAGAGTTTATGTCCTTGTCAAGCGTGTCCAATAAGAAGATAGCCTGAATAACCATGTTATCCACCCGATTCACATTGAACTTGACCTTCGCTCTGCTGTAACCATGAGCAAGACCAAGCTGTGCTTTATCCAAGTCTGTGGGCTGCAACAAACATAAAACAGACATTTCATACTCTGCTAACTAACTTCCGTAAATTCAACACTACAAAAGCATTATGTAAAGGGTAATATATGTGCAAAAAGTATGAATATTGAACACAGAAACATGATCCCACTTAGTGCTACACTCAGAACCATAACTTCTATTTTATAATATTAGCTCCTTTTCAGCTTGCAGTGTATTTTACAGATATCCATTGATACACAAAGCAAAAATAAACAAAAACAAGTACACATCCCTACAAAAATATCAAATAGAGATGCCAAATATAACAAAAAATCATCAATTAGGCAGAATAACACAAAAAGTGATAGAATGGGAAACAACAAACCTTCAAATCTTTAATGAACTTGTCAAAGTGCAGCCTGACACCTCAAAGAATCTCGAGCACAAATTCATTGCTTTGACAGGGGATCTTAGTGACTTCACTGATCTGAGAGCCTACTTTGGGCTCAGCAACTCCGAGGCTGAACTTTGCCTTCTTTCCTTCCTTCACCTTGGGTAAGTTCAGTTGCAGAAAGTTTCTCAACTCATCAGTCATTATCCCTAAAGAATATAAAATGTTCTTACTTATGATGTTCTATTTTCTCAGCATATCTAGAAAAGTAAGTTAACGCACAATCTATATCGACTCCAAGTTTCTCCGTGCAGTACATTTACATGACGTAATAAGAAGCATATTTCGAGACGAAAACGCACATGAAAAGCTCGTACATCAGTTAAATTAACTAATACACCAAACTCACTAACAATCATTTTGAAGCCAGTTTTTACCTTCAGAGATGGAGTTACACTGATTAAGCGCGTCAGCCGCAGTGGAGAAAGGCGTGAAGGCGACGAGCTTGACGACCTGGCCAAAGCGGTTTAGGTCTACGATCGAATCTCGTACTGCCTGAGTATTCTGCGCTATCTCATCCATGCCGTACGCATGGAACAGAGCATAGCCGGAGGCCGACTCGAATAGCAAATACAACGCCATCGGAGACCTACGATCGACTGTTGCGGCAGGTTTTCACCCCCTAGGTTTAGAGGGTTTACAGGAGAAAGGAGATAGGCAGCGGGAGAAAGGCGAACTAGGGTTTTAGAGCATGTCCATCCTTAAACTCTCTTAAACTCTCTCTTGCAGTTTCTAATTTGCAGTTTCTAATCTGACGTGACAATTTCTAAATGAGTTTCAGAAATGCAGATGAGTTTCTTATTTAGAAATTTTGTTCAAGAGTTTCTTATTTAGCAACTATGGTTTAGAGTTTATAAACTCTGACGTGGCATAATCATTGGCTAAAATTGATTTGTCTCTCATGGTATTGATAATATTTGCTGACGTGGCGATTTATAAACTCTAATTTTTCAGTTTTAGAGATGGAGAGTTTAGAAACTAAAAATAATTAAATTTCTAAAATTGATGTGGCAATACTTTAGAAACTCCAAGAGTTTCAGAGATGGAGATGCTCTTAGAGGGGTGGTCGAGTTAGGGTTTTGCGATGATCCGGGCCGTCGGATCGATTTGTGAGAAAGGCGTATCAAGAAAACGACT